>JAODJW010000032.1:8657-19192 GCA_026777045.1 Hyperopisus bebe | reverse complement strand
GTATCCAGGATGGAGCATAGTGGTCAAAGCTTGATTGGGGGCCATAATGGGGGGGGGGGGGGCAGGCACCCATTACTTTACGAGCTTCTTAGATGTAGTTGGAGGGAGGACATTAAAATAAGAGGTATTACTAGGAAAAATGTATGATATAAGATGAAATTAGGAGGGGAGGGGAAACTAGAGAGAGAGCTGAGGTGAGATAAGGGGTCAGGTCATCAGACATCATCATCATCCCAGTGAAAATGTGGCCTCTTTAGGGGACGTACTGGGATCATTACTGTTTTTGTGTCAGTTAGGCAGTGGCAATGGTATTCTGAGTAGTGTTGGGTGGTATATTGAGAATTTAACAAAACCAAGGTACAGTGTCTACCAGCCTAATTTTCCTAATGTCTTCCCCTACTATTCATTTTCGTGAGCTGTCCGGTTAAAAACATGAGCCATATTGAACATGTCCTTCTAAAAACTACAACATCCATGAGCCTTATTTGTCCTATCCCCTTAAAAACTACAATACCCCTGCGCCATATTTAGTCACATGCTTCTCAATCACTCAGGCTTCACTCTTCACCTTCAAACCCAAAGCAGCACCCTGGGTGTGTGATGGACAAACCTCATGGTTGCCGGTGCTGCACTCCTGTCAGGCAAGGATGACAATCTGGTACCTGAAAAAGACTCAGTATTGATTGTTGGTTCATGTTATGGGTTCAGCAAGTGAGGTACCAAATGAAGTCAAATGTAAACCTGGCTGGAAAATGTTTTCTGTGAGAAACTGCAATACAAGCAACGTGTTACACTACTTAAGGCACAACCGTGTTTTTGAAAATAATAAAAGCGGATATTTTAAGTTACAGTTTTTCCAAAATATTTGTTCATGTGTTCTATTGTGCTTGTCTCCATGTATTATGTCATAGTTATAGATAGGAAGTGGCATGATCAGTGCCAGCTTTAATAGTTAAGCACATTTAAATTATTGAATCCCATTTTAAAACGTAAAACTGACTTCATTTTCAGGGAGCTGTGATGTTGTTCTGAATTTTGAAGGGCTGTAAAATGATTGTTAATCGTTATGAGGGTTAATCGTTATCAGGCTGTACATGCATTACCACTGTGTTCACCTTCGTGTACGGGTATATGCGTGGCCTGCCTCAGTTCCCGTCCCCCCCGCGGCCAGTCCTGCCAGCTCCCACGGGTGCACCACTCAGCCGGACCATTTTCCCAGCAATCTGTGGTCCGTTTTAGTTGCACAGTGACTGACTGACAAGCGTGTCTCAGTGGTGAATCTTGGGAATGTTTTCCCACGCCTCGCACTGGGAGAGGGGTGAGCACCCCCCACCTAGAAGAAACCTTTGTGAGGGTTTGCTGTCTTGTCCGTGCCTGTTGCGGCGGGGCCCGCAGAGATGAGCGGGATACCGAGAATGAATGTTTGTATACACCTCCTTCTGTATTAGAGGTAAGCTGGGGGGGTCTCCATGGCAACAGCGAGCAGGCTGTGGCCGGCACAGGCTGGAGCAGCGAGTCCGCATGTGCCGTGTGCCGTCCCGGTCCCGCCCGGGGGCCGTCTGCGCCATCGATTGCCTTTCTGACACGCTGTGAGAATCTCAAATGGGGGTGTGTGCCCCCCTCCCTCTCCACCCCTTCCTTCATCAATTACGTCCCCCATGCCCCCGATGGCACACTGACATTTTCCTGGGATTTGTAACTTGGGGGCGGGGGAGGTTCCTTTAAAATCCACACACCAGATGGGTCAGAATCTCCTGCAAAGCCCGACAGATGTAATGAAATGTCCCGCTGCTGTTGATCCCAGAACCCCCTCCCCCCCTCCCCTTCAGCCTGGGTCACCCTGCCCCATAAATGTACCCCATCTCCACAGCGATGACTCTGAAGCGAGGCCCAGTATCAGGTGAATGGACAGGATTAACCCCGGGGCAGTTTGAAGTTGACTGAAGATGTGTGGGGCTTCAAAAATGGTTTGAGGGTCACCTGGCAAACACCCGGATCAGAAAACTGGTCAGCTGATGTAAGCTGACATCTTGGCATGGGGATGCAGCAGGGATTGGGCTTAGCAGAGCTCTTGCTGTGCCGAGATAAGGCAAGGATGTTCAGCCAAGTGCATTGTGGGTAAACTGTAGAGCGAGTAAGGGGGGAATTCCGATGATGAGTTGTGCGCATCTTATTCTTCTCAGCAGCTTTGGGCTGAGTTTGGCCCGTAGCTGTTGCATGAGACGAGAGAAATGCACTTGGACGAAATGACAAAATGCCGAATGGTGAAACAGGCAACGGATCAAGCATCCCAGTCAAAGAGGAGATACCATTGCCTCCACCCTAGATGGGCTGGCAGGATGCCCCATTTATGTAAAATATACAGGGTGTAGGCTCTGCACAAAGCCAGCAGGTGGTGCAGTGGTTAAGGTTCTTTTGCGGTTGTTTGTTCTTCTGTGGGGCTCCTGCAGGTCCTTTCTTTGAGTATGGATGTGTATCGATATTCAATAATTATTCATTTGTTGTTTATTGCTTTAAAAAAATTCTTAACAGAAATAAACACAAAACAAACAAAATTTTAAAAACTAGGCCTAAAAGACTTGTTTACAACTGCGTTTGCCAGCATGGAAGAGGAAGGATGGAGGTGAGCGTGAAGTGTGGTTGTGTTTAATTTAACGGACGGGATCTGGTGTCCGCTTGTGAGGGATTAAAACTGAATGCATGTAAGTTCCCGTGGTTACCAGATAAATGGATGTTAGCAAAGTAGGATCGCCCCTTTTTTTTTATTATTCCTGTTTTATAATTTAGATGCCCGGAGACTCGGCGTTGAAAAATGCCTCAGCAATACAGCGATAGTTTCATTTTCTCCGCTCCGGTGAGCCTATCTGTAAACCGGCACACTTAAATCATGAGTGCTGCCTGTAACATCTTGTGACAAGTTAAAATCTTGTGCTGGAGAGGATGAGAGTCCCTGGCGGGCAGCCAGACCGTCCTTGTGGTTTGTACTCCGCTGCTTTTTACGTGCCAGCCCTCCGTAAGTGACGCTATCTTATTAGGCTTTTGTTGTAGCTAATGCTGGTGTAGCTCCTGCTCAGATATGGCTCGGTCCTACCTGGGCGTCCATCGGAAGCTCAGCCCAGCCTCACTTATGCCTATTTGACTCCTCGACAGCCTTACGCTTGCAATGTGCTATTTGCCTCACTTGTATATCACTTTGGACATAAGCGTTTACTACATAAAATACATCTAAAATGTAATTCTCTGTAGCCGTCATATGGGCGTATCCAGGCCTCTGGGTGCTTCTAGCTTGTGAATCGTTGACCCCCCACCCTGTGCTAATGAGGTGCTGATGGAAACTACACTTTTTGTGGTGGAGGAGCTTTTGAGGGGGGTGGTGCTTCAAATCAATGTGATCTCAATGTTGGGCCCTTGAATGAGGCCCTGAACCCCAACCGATCCAGGGACCTTGCTGATGCTCTATTGTACATAACTTTGCAAGAAAGCATCTACTAAATAAATAAAATGTGAATGAAAATATATTCCTGGATGCCTTCCTTCAAGACTCACTGATCCTTCTGTCTCTGGCTGGGTCTGGATTCTGGCTGTGAGAGCCCCAAACTCCAGGGCTCGCCAATAATTCGGCTTTAATTAAACTTCAGGTTCTTAAACCTTGCAAAAAGTCTGTGAGTTCAGTGTTTCCTGATTGGTTTGGGGCTGGTCTGGGAGCTGGGGTGGTGTGGAGAAGCAGCGGTGGGCTGCTGAGACACGCTGAGGTGTAACACGCCCCGGGCTCCGATTCCCCAAGCCCCAGCTGGTTATCTCCGCTCCCCTTTAGACACTCTGCTGTTTAGCTGGGTGGGCTTCAGGCCTTGACGATGCTGTGTACTCTCCAGGCTTTCGGTGAAAACCGGAATGTGGATTTTGTAATGAATTACAATAATTGCAATGTATGATGATGTTTCTGTGTGTTTTTATAAGCTTAAAGTGCTGTTCTCGTTCTGCTTTTCAAGACTTTCCAGATTTCCTGCATCACCCAGCACCAGCAGAAGGTGATAACTCATTATCCATTTCTCATTACTCCATCGCCCCTTTGATCCTCTCACTAATTCCTAGGGTTCTGTGCCGAGGGGAGGTCGACGTTCATCTGGCTATGTTCCTCCCAAAGGCCCCTCTCCTGAAGGCCCCCCCCCATCCCCCTGACACGGTCCTCTGTAAGCGTCCCACCCCAGGTGCTCCTGAGGACGTCCTTCCTGAATGAGGGCTTCACGCTGCCGCTACATTAGCCTTCCCATTTTCTGTCCGCAGCCCAAGCAGCGGATGAAAGCCCTGCCCTCGAGCTTTAATGCACGCTCTCTGCTCACAGCCAGTAAGCTTCTCCCCTTTAATGTCCCAGTGCCTTCCCCTGCATCCCCTGGGCTCTAAGGGTAGTGGCTGTGTGATGTCCCCCCCCATTTCCTCAAAGGAGCTGGTTTCTTGCTGCTACATAGCCATAAAGCTTTTCTCTCTTCATTTTGACACGTACATGTAAGAGTGTACACATGCAAACGTTGGTCATGTTCATCGTGATGATTGTTACTGGCCAATAGGAGAACAGATTGACTAGATATAGCCGCTGAAGTGCTTATTACTCGGTGTGGAGGATGTCATGTGACCATGTCCTGGTTGGCCTGGGGCCCTGGGGGTTCTGGAGAGGGGCAGCCCCGCCTGCTTCGGCACTGTCGCACGGTTCGTAAATTCCACCGTGATTCAGACGCTGGATTACGCTCTACAGTGTCAGCAGAAATGCCAGTTTTACTGGAGCCCCTCCCCCCCCCCGTGGCTGTGCTGATGGAGCAGAGCAGCCTCCTCCCCTTCTCTGGGGGGGGTCATTGCTGGCGGCCCCTAGGTCCACACGGCCCCCTCGTGCCCCCGGGGTCTCTGTTCTGGCTGCAGCGCTGACGGAGCCGCCCCCGTAACTCCTCCTGCTTGGTGTGCCTTCTCCAGCCTGTTGCCTTAGCTAGCATTTATATTCCTCAAGAGCGAGGACCCAGAAATAACTTCACGTTCCCCTACATTCTGCCTCCACAGTGGGTCTCACCTCTCCCCAGAGAGGTGGAAAACACTCACCCTGCCGGACTCCCTCGCGTGGCCGGCGCCCTGTTTCCGTGGCCGGGCCCCGTGGTGACCCTGTTTCTGAGGATAGAATGTGCGGTTCACAGTGTAGCAGCGTCTGTGGTCTGACGAGGGGAGGGGGTTTTGGCCTAAATACCCATGGGAACCCTGTCAACAGGCATTCCGTGTTGCCTCTGCATGACCATGTGATGCAGTCCAGTTAAACGGGATGGGGGGGACGTGACCCTGTCCGCACACCTGTCAGGAGATGCGTTGCTTCTTTAACAGGACCATTGCTTAGCAGTCTTAGCTGTAGTGTGAGACCCCCCCCCCCCATGCCACACTGCTGCCCATGGGCAATGTGGGCAGAATCAACATGCCGCGTCCCCTTCTCAGAAGCAGTGACCTCCTGTCCTACTTTCTTTGCCCCCACCCTCACTTCTCCCGCTGTCCCATCCATCGCGCTTCCCTATGACATAAAGCCATCCGGTGCTAATGTGCGGCCCAGTCGAACCTGTGTTTCCTGCATCGGGCATCTTCATGCAGACGAAAGCCGTCTGCCGCCACTGGGAGTTTTACTGGCTCTGGTTTTGTACTGTTTATTTGTGGATGTAATCTTCCTGCATTCCTTAGGTTGCCACGGTAACCACGGAGCCCTCCATCTTGGCGTGTGTGTGTGTGTGTGTGTGTGTGTGTGTGTGTGTGTGTGTGTGTGCGCGCTCTCTGTGAGCCTGAGTGTGTCCTCGTTCAAAGGTGTGATGGATCCGGGGTCGACGGGAAACTGGAATCACATCCGTCATGAAATACCAGCTGATTCTCCTGACAGATACGGCGTCGTGCAAAATGCCAGAACACGCCAGTTTAATGGGAGGGATCCTCCTCGCAGCCAAGGTCAGTGCTGTAAAGACACTGAGTCTCATGGACCATGGGGTGCAGCATCCTGATTGGCTGTGTACCGCTGGAGACTGCCCTGATGGAGCCTGATGACAAAGCCCCCCCTCCAGCCCTTAACTTTAAGAAGCATTAAAGCAGAATTAATCCTAATATGGGAATACTTACAAGTTAAGCCCAGAGAAGTGAAACCCCTGTAATTGAAATGGGTATTTCTTTGGAGGGGGGTGGTGTTTGCTGTGGCCATGTGGACTGAGCCAGTCTGCTGGGGGCTGCCTGGACCCCATCCCTTCAGTGTGCCTTGCCGCTGACTGTTTCTGTTAGACACGCCACTCCTGACTTTGACGTGAGGCTCTGATCTGCTGGCTGTGTTGTACCTGAACTCCTCCGCCTTCTGGCAACTGCTGTTCAGTATTCTATGTTCTATATACTATTTTGTGTTCTGTGTTTTCTATGTTGTGTGTTCATTTTGTGTTCCCTGTTTGGGTTTCTATGTTGTGCATTCCATTTGCGTTTGTGTGTTAGTTTACGTTCCATGTTCAGCTTGCTGTGTTGTCTGTTGCGTTTGTGTCCTATATTCTGTTTTTTGTATGTTGAGTGTTCTGTTTCCTGTGTTCTGTTTTCCATGGCCTGGACTCTCTCTCTGAAGTGTGAAGTATTCCTTTTCATGTGCTCCAAGATGGATTGCATTTCATGAAGGACCTCGGCATTATATGTCCTGGGATCTGGGACTGTATATCTCCCTGTGAATGTCAGCTGCAAGCGGGGTCATGGGGGAATATCAACTGAATCACAATCAATTTCATATGTAATAAAGATCAATCGTATATACCAACAAGCAAATTCCTCATGTGTGTGTATAATATATATGTGCCGCCTTGCCTGCTTTGTGCCATTAGGAGATGTGGGGTCCACACTGACCCCCTTCATCC
Source organism: Hyperopisus bebe (assembly GCA_026777045.1). NCBI lineage: Eukaryota > Metazoa > Chordata > Actinopteri > Osteoglossiformes > Mormyridae > Hyperopisus > Hyperopisus bebe. The sequence goes on along the minus strand of JAODJW010000032.1, from coordinate 12,299 downwards.
TGCTGTTACTAATATCTCAAGACGTTAAAGCGAGATCCAGAGCTCGCAGGGTCTGCGGAAGTGTCACATGACATGTGTGTGTGTGTGTGTGTGTGTGTGTGTGTCTGTGTGTGTGCGCACAATAACAGAATAACAGGCAGAGTAATGTAATATGTATAGCAATGGGGACAAATGCTCATACATGGATGTCAGATTGGTTCTGGACTTGGGAATTCCTCTTATATATGTAGACAAATACACATCTATCAACGTGCCTCTGGGCGGAACGCACTGGTGTTGGGGCTGTGACCCCCAGGTCCCACCCTGCCTTGCAGTAAACCTTGACTTAGCACCAGGTCAGGGTGATCCCCAGTATTCTGCCCATCACGTCGCCCCTTGGAGCTTGAATTACAGCACAGTGCTTCTCATTTGGCTCAATTACAGATGACAGTGCTGTGATTTGCCCCCCGGCTTTGGGTGAACCCCGTCTGCCTCTGCTCTGATGTGGCGTCCTGCTGTGGAGCCCCCTCTCGCACCCTTGCACTTCAGCTGTCCCCTCAGGGCTGCCGCTTTCCCAGAATTCCCTCTCCAGTGGCATGAAGTTGACCTTCGACTCGGCACACGGAGCCTTCCTTTATTGATTCTGCTCGTCGCTGTATCCTAACGTCCTCATTTAGTTGCAGGACCCCCCCTCGTTCTCAGTGCTGTTACTCTTATCTCATAACTTATGTATTCTGGTGCATTTGCATACACGCCCACATACATACATTCCAGTGGCATCTAAATTTAGCGGGTCGGGGCTGCCCCGGTCCCTCCCGGGGGAGGGGGGGATCTCTGCGCTACCTTTAGAGGCAGCGGTGACTGATGTGGGGTCCATGTAGTGGAAGACTGCCCCCACTTTCATTAAGGAGGGCTGAGAATCTGCTGCAGGTTGGATGCTGCTGGCGTATCTGCCCCCCCTTTACACACTGGGCACCCACTGTATTCTTAGTGTCCCGCCGTCCTGTCAAGGTTCACTGCTGTTGCCAAACTGCAGCCTGGTTCACACCGGGCCGTGATGCGATTGAATATGCCCCCCCCCCCAACCCTTAACAAAAACAACCACATGCACACCCGCTGTTTGGCCCCCGTCTCTGACAGGTGGGAGACAGGGACTCTGTGTGGAATTTGCCTTTTAAACAGCTACCACCCTCTGCCCTTCTTCCCTGGGGATTTGTGCATTTTTTTCCTCTGATGGTCAATGGCAGTGGGGTGAGGAAAACAGGAGAGGGAGAGGAGTAGGGGGAGAGAGGGAGAGAAGAGGGTGAGGAGTGGGGGGAGAGGGAGTCAAGTGGGGAGAACAGTAAGGGAGAGAGATTTGAGAGGGAGAGGAGTAGGGGGAGAGAGGGATTCGAGAGGGAGGGGGAGAAAAGCAGAGAGGGAGAGGAGAGGGGAGGAAGGCAGAGAGGGAGAGGAGAGGGGAGGAAGGCAGAGAGGGAGAGGAGAGGGGAGGAAGGCAGAGAGGGAGAGATGCTTGATTGTTGCCAGGGATCAGGAAAACAGGTGGTTTCCCAGGGATTTGAGCTGGTGATTCCTGTAGACAGCAGTTTGCCATGTTTGGTCATAACTAACGCGTGTGATGAAAGAGAAGAACCATGTCCATTTACTCAGGGCTGCTGTCTGAGGAAGAAATGATGCTTAATTTGCCTTTTGTAGAAATGGGTGTGAATCAGGACGCTTCTTTTTGCATATCCCTTCTTGATCTCCTCTGCATATGCAGAGCTGGGAGCGAAGCTTTGGGTCTGAGCACAGGGTTGGCTGGCATGCAGTGCCCGTCAGGTAACTGGGGGTTTAGGGGCCTTGATCAAGAGCCCAATGGCGGCATCCGCTTCGAACCGGCTCCCCAAAAAGATCACAATTTGGATTACGGTGATGATTTATTCAGGAAGTAAAATTTTCACACCTGATGGCGTTCCCTGGTCCATATCTGCTCTGCAGTGCCCTCTGGGAAGAAGGACAGCCCACCTGTCAGTGAGCGAGGGGGGGTGGGGGGGGCAAACCACCCAAAATCAGGAAAACTGGCCTGATTGCCACCATGACGTCTCTGCTCAGACTATAAATGTGGATCGGTCTGCATTGTTCTGGTGAGTTTTGGGGTGGAGTCTCGTGGTCCCCCTGCGCTCCCCACCGTGTGAGGCGGCACAGCAGCAGCTGACAGTAATGGCCCCCCAAAGCAAAATGGATTCCTCAAAGCCGATGAATGAGAGAGGAGACACATGGTGCCTCAGTCGAGCCTCAGCTCCTTAGACCTAGTCAGCTTGCATTCCTCTTCCTGCCTCCTACAAAGGTCTTCTCTTCCTGAAAATCCCTCCCTCCATCCTTCTCTCTTCCTTCCCCTACACAGATCCTGTGTTGTCCCATTTAATATGTGCCCCCCCCCCGATGATGATTTAATCCCCCTTAATCTGGATTATGTGTCCATCGCTCCTCTTGGCTCCCAGCCTCTGCATTAAGGAGTCATGTTCATCTTGCTGTATTGCAGAAACTTTTTCTTTTTTAATTAATAAATGTAATTAATAGTGAAATGTGCCGTGTGTTTCATCACGGGGTTGTCGGCCCGTGCAGCAGCTCGAGTCACCTGGCCCTGGGTCATCCTGCTAATTAGCTAATTGGTAATTAAGATGGGGGCTAAACTCGGAGCACCCTGGCTGATCAGATTAAGGGTGATGTGTGAGACCCACTGGAGGGGGCTCCGTTTGGTGTTGGATCGTGACATTTTGCCTTGGTCTTCGGACGGGTCCTGGGCACAAGGTCATATGTAACTCTCATTTGGGTCTTTATCCTCTTCCCTTCAAAAGACATCTGAATCTTCAGCCTGCCCCTCCCCCCCAATACATGGCTGTGTAAGTGAGCAGAAGGTCGCTGGTTTAAATCCTGTAGTTGCCATAGTGATTTCATGGTTGGCCCCCTGAGCAGGGCCCTTAACCTTTAGTTGCCTCAGGGATTGCTTCACCCTGCTTTCTCAAATGTGTGTCACTTTGGTTAGGAGAGACGGCTCCTGCTGGTACCGTCTGACCCTTTCTGGTCTGGCTGACTCTCGCTGCCTGATAGGCTGTTGGGCCCCGTTTGTCCAACAGTGGACGATGCGTGAGTGGCTGGCATTTCAGTCAGGTACAAAACAAAGGTGATTATGTGAGAACCCTGTCAGCCTCTTTTGGTGGCCATGGCTGTGTGATGGAACCCTATAGATACCCATGAGCGTGGAAATCACACGCTTAAACGCCACTGGTTACCATTTGCTATGTTTAACTTCCATCATGGCAGCTGTGGCACGGAGACATCTTTAGATTTCTGGGAGAAGGAAGACAGGAGGGGAAAATAGAGGCTGTGGTCTCATTTTTATGGGAAAGTGTCCTAGAGCAGAGCTCCCTAGAGGCAAAGCGACAGGCTGAGCTCCTGTTATTTAGTGCTGGGTAGAGAGGGTCATAAAGCGGATTGCGGGGACCTCGCCCACTTGTTTCCCAAGCACCTCTTCACTTCTCTGGCTATGTGTGCTTACAGGGCTCTATTTATTGGAGTCCCGCCCCTTCCTCAAAGACCGCAGCTGCTGATTGGCCTGAACGGTAGGGGCGGAACATGGCGGCACATTCCACAGGAGTGAGGCGGTGTGGCAGGGTGAGGGTG
>JAODJW010000031.1:307256-317677 GCA_026777045.1 Hyperopisus bebe | reverse complement strand
GGGGGGTGCTGTGGGGGGGAGGGGGTGGTTGCGGCCGAGCAACGCGGCCCCCGATAATTTCTCTCCCAACTTCAGTCGCCCAACTTCAAAGCGATATAGCCGTAATACAAATTTTTGGAGTAAGTACTGGTGTTTGAAGTTATTTTATGGGATTTCGCTGTAAGGCCCAGAATTGATTTGTGCAGGGATAAAAGGAAGAGGCTTTATCTGCGAAGCATTGTAGGAAAAAGCTTAGCCATCTATTGGTGGTTTTGCCAATATGCCTTCGGGGCGTGGGGCGGGGGGGCTAGCGTTGACATTATATTCCAGCATTAATTGTGCTGAGTTTACAGTGCCTGGTGCTTACACGATGCTCTTTCATAATCTTTCACGGCCTGTACAATGTTTTATTTAATGTACTGGGTCAGGGAGAGAGTTGAGAAGAAACATATTAATAATGGAACATAAAGTACTGGCGAGAGGAGAAAAAATCCTGGTTTGAGGCGGCTCAGCAAACAGGTCAGGCGGCTGTTTGAAGTGTGCAGCCTGACTGCGCTCCATTGTTTAAAAAGTTGTGTTAGGTCTGAGTGCTAGGCTGGCGCCTGACTTGATATTTTTCTGTTTTATTTGAGTTTGATTATTACCGTGTATCTTTCTTTTTCCCGCTGAGTCCTGCAATGCCGGGCTTGCTGTCCACAGCTCTTGTCGCCGCTGGCCCACGCGTGGAGGGTGTTTTTTCTCCCCTCTCATGCCCCTATTCCCGAGTCTCCCGGAGTCCGTGCACGATTGGCAGACGTGCCACGTGCTTCCCGACTCCCTGCCAAATGGCCCTCTCTGCTTGATGTGGGATCCAAACCGCTGCCCGCTTTCTCTTACCCACCAAGTGTGGCCTGCGGGCCTCAGCCCTTTCTCTCTAGGTAGGTCCAGCACACGCTGGTTTACTTAGGAATGAGCTCCTTCCCCATTTCCACACCCCCGCGACGTCTGCCTTCCCAGACGCCCACCTCAGTGGCCTTTAATTTGGCTAAATTGCTCAGCCGAGCTTTTCAAATTAGAAATGCAAACATCATAATGGCAGTAATCACTGTAATTAAGCTGCCTCATAAGGTGTCTGTGTCTAATTGGGATCCAGTGGTGGGTGGCAGTGCCGGAGAAGAGCTCCCCTGCTGGACAAATCTGGTCACTGCAGGTTGCGGGCTGTGGCATACAGTTTATGGTAAACTGCAGTAGTTGACATGTCACTCTTGGTCTCAGTGACCTTTGTAAGGAAGTGGATTAGGGTTCGCTGTCAATGTCACATTCGTTCATTAATCAGGTATAGAATTGTAGCCATCTTGCTCTTCGAAAATAAAAACCGGCTTTCCTGTTGCGCGTGTCATACAGCAGATAAAGCACCAAGACTAGGTGCTTTTAGTCTCCAAGACTCGCCTGGAGATGGCGCCGGTTTATTCAGGGGAATAAAGGAGGCCTAATGTTCCGTGAAAAGCCTGCCCTTAAATGTTTTAAGGCTTTCTGTAAGGTTGCCTTTCCTTTAAAAACACACCGGCTCAGAGCTCGGGGTGTGTCATACCCACTGGTACTGAAAGCGTCTCGCTGAAGGTTTATTAAATAGTAAATATTCGGGCAGCATGACGGACTCCCCTCCTGGATCTCCTTCAGCGCCACCTGGCTGTCCCGCATTTCCCATTCCCGAATATAGGGGGCGCTGTAACTGCAGTTCTCAGAGGCAGCTTACAGCCCCTGCTGTTCTGAATAGGTGGTTTGTGTTGGGGGGGCTTTTCTGATTATTTATTTAGGATCTCAGTGAAGCGGGCACGGCCACAGTTAATTGAATTTGAAAGCGGGGCACCTCAAATTGATCTGGTGTTTATGTACGGGATCCATGCGTGTTCATGCGCCTGCCTGCCTTCCGGAAGCTGTGATCCGGCCCGTGTGTCAGTCAGGGTTTGCTATATGGCGCCTCTCATCATCCAGTCCACTGTCATCCAATCATGTGTTTCGGCACGCGGTACCCAGGAACGACATTAGCAGACTCCGCTGCATCTGCGCTCCATTTTCTCCAAAAGGCTACCTCTTTATCCCCCCGCCGCTCACGTTGGCTGGGTAACACACCTGCAAATTTGGGTTTTTTACTGTCAACGTACTGCAAGGTTCGGTGCCACAATTTATGTTTAAAAAGATAAAAAAATCGTAATAAATGAACATCTTTGAATGATTCCTTTTATATTCCTTTATTACCGTGCTGGGTCGGCATCCTGTGCTGGGTTATTCCCTGACGCGTGGATCCCTGTGGACCTGAAGCCTCCCTGCCTTACAGCGGGACGGGCGGGTAGCCGGAGTGATGGGGCAGTGAGGATGCAGCAATTAGGGGGTTAATTAGCTTGTGACTTGTGACGACGCCACTGGTTACCATGGCGATAACGTGATCGGGCTAAGAGTGTTACAGTGAATCCTGATGCGTTAATGCCTACCGTCAGCTGAATTACCGTCAGAGGTCTTAGCCGATTCCCAGACTGAGAAGAGGAAGTCGTTTGTGGTTACTCTGTGACAGTTGGGTGGTGGGGGGGGACCGGTGATGGACACGCAGAATCCGGCATTCGGTTAACGGGAATGTTGAAATCATGGAATCTCTGGCTAAACCCTGAAGTGGATTGCAGCTGACTGCGTGTTCAGAAGGTGTTGATCCAGAGTGTGAAGACATCGGCGGGAGCTGGAAGCAGCATTTATTGTGCCAGTGAAAAGGTTTGATACCTGGGGAGGTGGGGGGGGCATTTAAGACACGGTTTGTCAAACAGACTAGCCTGGTCATGCCCTTCATGGTGACGTGGTGACTTGGAAGCCACGCCTTTCCCCCTCTGGCCCCTCCCCCGACACCTCCCCCTCTGGCCCATTCCCCTGCCCTCTGACCTACTGTCCCAGACTGTCCTTGCCAGCAGACCCCACCCCCCCCTGCTGTTGTGGTGTTTGCAGACCCTGCTAATCCACGGCCCTGACCTTGGATTTCGGACTGTGGCCTTGCAAGGGCAGTAATTGGGTTCCAGGTAATAATTGGATTTTCTGCTGCTTAGCTGTGGGGGGGGAAGTTTCAAAGAAAAAAATGTAACAAAACAATGTCCTGGCAGGGAGATGAGAGGCCCGGTTAAGCCTCAGCGAGATCGGCGGTCCCGTTTCCGCATACGTGCAGATCGCTGCCTGCCATCCGCTTACAGGCATCACGCCGGGACACTTTTGCCTTTGCAATTAAGCTTCATAATTTTTTGTAAGTGTGTCTTAGTTCCTCATTATATGTTACAACGGGTCCTGGGTTTGAAATAAAAAGAGAATTAGTCCTGCGGGGTGCAGATTGCTGGGGTTACGGGGAAAATGATAGATGAGGGTGATGCACAGGGGGAGAAGTGAAGAGGGGATAGTGAAGGGGGCAAAAGGAAGAGGGGGTAGTGAAGAGGGGTAGTGAAGGGGGTGTAAGGAAGGGGGCAAAAGGAAGAGGGGGTAGTGAAGAGGGGGTAATAAACCAATGCTGCTAAAACATAATTTTGGCTGCTTGGATGAACACCGGAGCCAGAAAGTTCAGCGGGCCGGCCCGCCAGAACCCGGGGGTACGGCCCATCTTTCTGCAGGTCTGGAAACTAGGAACTGAGGGTTGGGGGGGTGTTTATCATCCTGGGAAGATAGACAGGCAGGAATCTCTGCCCGCACAAAGCGTCAGGTTCCACCCCCCTTTGCTTATTAGTGTCTCCCAGCCTGCGGAATTGCGTCTGGCTACCAGCCCCCCGTGTAAAAAAATGGGCTGTTTGTGTTTCCTGCTCACCTGAAGGGGGTCAATAAACGGTTCCCGTGTGTGCTTGTGTTTTCACGATGCGTGTCACGAGGATTCCTCAATGGAAATCAATCAGCGGTGGGGGGGCCACCAGCCGCTATGCGGAGATACGAGTGACTGTGTCAGTGCCGGGGACACGCAAAGCGTCACAGCATCACGTGATGTCAAGCGGCGTTTAATGCTGGCCTGAAAATTCTAGAAGGTTCTGTTGCCCTTAGCGGCTCTTTACTGGTGAACTGCACCTGAAAGGGGTACGTGAGTCACCTCACCGAGAGGGTGTGGCATGAAGCCACCATGCACAAACATCCCCCTCCTCCTCACATATGGTGATACCGAATTTAAGGTTCTCCAATGTTCCGTTTGGAGAACAAATCCACGCGGTACATCCAATATCCACGCCGAGGCCCGGGATGTGTCACTAGCGGTATCTTCCGTGACCTGCTGGTACTTTCAGCTCGAAACAATATTGCTTTACATCAACACTAAGCCCCTCAAATAATAAAATAAAGGCAGGTTGGTAGAAAAAGGTTTATTTTTTTCCTAGGAGAAAACGTCTGTTTTTGCTTTTTTTTTTACCGAAGGTCATTGTGAAAATGGCCTCCCACATTCTCCTTTGTCTCGTTGTTTTAATACTAAATCAGGTTCTGTGTCAGGTCCTCTGTGCTGGCTTTGTCCTTGGCACGGCGGAAGTTTACAGGAATCATCCCTTTTGGCGATGTTATTTCAAGACGGTGCGGATCAAAGAATGCGCTTCCACTTGGAAGCTTCATCAATTTTGCATTAACGCCGAGTCCTGGCCAGTGAATCCCAGTCACAGCCCTGCGGGGGCGAAAATCCCCTTCCTGATTCGACTCTAATGGCGTGTAAGACGACGACGTCGCGATTCTCCAGCCCGGGTGCGAGCGCCGTTTGCATTAGGGCTGGAACAGAAGTGAGCTGGCGGGGGAGGTGAATTGGGGAGGCAATCTGCTCCCCGTCAATTTCTATATTACAGCGAACTTAAGGTCAGAGCTAACAATCATCATGGACTGGCTACAATTAGCTATCATTTCTGTGAGAGGAGGAAAAAAGCGCACAAAAAGCTTAGACCTTTCCCGTGGTTATTTTCAGAAAGCTGTAATCTTGTTGTTTGAAATAAGGGCAGGCTGCAGCTTGTCCACGATCAAGCACGTGATGAAAAGGACGCTGGGCAGAGTGGGCCTACTGAGATTGGTCTCTTAGGTGCTATGCTGCACGTTCGCTTAAATATGTACACGGGTGCGAAGTCCGAAAGAATGCCTGTCACCCTCGCGGCTAAGCGATGGCGGCCCCAGGAACGACAGAGGAAGCATGGGTTTTCTCGTAAGGCTGCCGCTGGATAATGTTCCGGAACGTTCTGTGAAGGATCGTTTCACTCTTAATGCTTCGACTTCATTTATTCTGAACAGAAGTGGATGAGGATGGGGTGGTGGGGGGGGGGGGGGGGTTTATATACAGTGTTTTACACCACCTTGATTAACTACGCCTCTCTGAGCAGAGCCGGACACGTCTCGTTTAAATTATGATCAGCCAGAATTTCTTTTTATCTTAAAAAAAAAGGAACAAGCCCAAACTGATTTCTCAAAAGACAAGCAAAACATAATAAGAAAAATGTCATAATTTGATGCAAATTCTGGAAGAAATGGAATACACATTATGTAAATATTACCTGCATAATAACAGTCTCATTTTGCATGGTTACTGTAATTCCGACACGTACAAGCAGAGTGACCGCGTGCGTTGGCTCTGGAACGGCGCAGGGTCGTCCGCGTCTGTGCCTGAGAGAAAAGTTTACACCGGCTGTTTTTGTGAAAGCCGTTCTGTGAACTCGTTCCCCCGCCGCCGTCTGAAAAATCCTCGCTCAGGTTATTATTCCCCCCCCCCCTCAAAAGATCCCCCCCCTCCAGGACTCCCTCAACACAAACAAATCACTGTTCTTTTATTCGGGTCCAGAAAAAGGGAATGAAGGAGGCAGCTGAATTGTGTACAAACAGCACAGTGCTGAATAAGCCCCCCTTCACCTCCCGGTGGCTTTAGTTCCCAACAATATTTCGTGCCACCGCTTAAGTCTGAGATGAAATGCTTCCTCAGAGCGCCGAGTAATTAGATTCCGTTGTGTAAATGGGCTTTAATATGCACTCCGCTACAGCCAGTCACGCTGATGTTTGTTTGCTGCTGCCCCCCACAGGTTATCTGGGTGTGATTCATCTGCCATCTAAACGTCTTCACGTCGCCCCCACTTTGCCACCAAAAAAACCTTCCCGTCCCCGCCTCGGGGCAGTGAGGGGGGATCAACACAGCACAACATACGAACATACGAGTTGGTTAAATCTCACATAAGATCCAGGGTTTAAATCTGAATCTGGGATTTGGTTAATGACTTTGCATTTTCGGGGTATGATAAAATATTGCTGCTGTTAAAAAAAGAAAAGAAAAGAAAAAAAACGAAAAGCTGAGAGAACAATTTGCCGGCACATTCTGTGTTTGGATTGTGAAAGTGCTCTGAATTTGAAACCTCTCGCTTAACACATAGCTGTAGGCTTAGGGTTAGTGGCGAAGAACTTGTAAGGTGCTTAAAATATATTTTAATGTGCATTTTGTGAACTTTATTTTAACTGTACCAACCTAGAATTCTCGACAAATTACCATAATGGAAACATTCTCTTTACAAATAATCTGAATTATTTAAAGTATTTTCTGTCACAAGGAGAGTGTGTGCACAGGTCTGTTCCACTGTAAGAATAAATATCAGCACAGCGTTCGTAACAATCTGCCTTGTACATCTCCTGTAACACACTGAAGTATAAAACTAAATTAACCCTGGCCTGGTGTTTGAAAAGTGTTCGATGACAGAAGGAGGGGTAAACACCCCCCCCCCAAGCTGCCTGGGTGAGCGACATTTTGTCGACAGTCTGGGCGGCTTTGATCTTGCCCTGTTTTCCGGTCGGTGTTCATTGTCCGCCGCAGGAACGCGGCTCTATCGGCCACGGAACGGGTGGTTCCTGTCGCAGGGTTTGTCTGGGCCCACCGTTGAACGGAGACCATATGTCACGCTCCGGGGCTCCAGCCTCAGAAGGCTCGCAGATTTCATATCGCCCCCCCCTCCTCCCTGCACACTGCTGTCAGGCCTCTTTAGCGCAGCAATTAAAATCTGATTAACATATATTTCATTAAGTGCCCCATTAAGGAGAATCAGAGAAGCAGGCCTGACCTGAGAGCCTCGGCAAGCAGGACGTGGCCGAATCCCCTCACCTTTCCCGCAGTTTGAAGAGCGGGTCATACATTCCCAGCAGGAACGGCGCGATGAATTTGCCGTCTGTGTTTGGAAAAAATGACTGGGCCACTCTAGCGCGGTTTTTCCGCAGTGAGCGGTCAGTCGCATCTAGTATCGTTATCGTCGGCTCTCTAATTACCGTGGCGACGAGCTTCTCAGCCAGTGACCCGTCCCGCCTGATTGCCCGCTCTGAGCTGCCGTCGTAATTACAGCTGTACTGCATCGATACTCTATTAGGATTAATTAAGACGCGACATGACAGCTGACAGTTGGGTGGATTCTGTTTAGCCCAACAGCGCGTGACGGGGGGAGAGGGAGGGGTGGGGGTCAAACAATTAGGTTGTTCTTCGATTTTTCCACGATTCTATAATTAAAGTTGAATCATTTTAATTAGCCAGTGTCCGATGTCACGCAGGAGAGGGGCGAGTCGTTCCTGCTGTTCCGGATAACGGTGTGTTTCCTGGGGTTTGCCCCTATTTAAGGTTACATCAGATGGCTTTGTGATTGATTCAGCGTCTCATTACCCATCATGCAATACTGCTATTTTTGCAATTACCTTGGCCAATGCCAACTGCAACAACTGTCCCCTTAAACACATTTAATGTTAACACAAGGCCCTTTAAATGTGTGTGTGTGTGTGTGTTTTTTTAATCCAGTTGTTTTCCACTCTGATCTGCATAGATTATGAAAAATAATACTTGGAAGATCTAGGCGCATCGCTGAGCCTCTTGCTGACCTTTTTTATTTCCTGGCAAATCGGAGAGCATCTTAATGTGAACGGCGAGCGGCTGGCCGGCTTCGGAATGACCTTAAAAGATTCCCAGGAAGTGCGGCACTCTGGGGGTTTTTAAGTAAGAGCATACTTAGGACTCTCTAATGGAGCTCAGGTCATGTCATTCAGTCACTTAAATGTCAGACATTAGATATTTTGGAAATGGCTGTCATCACGGCCAAACAGCTTCGCCTTCCGCCCCGTGACTGTTTAAGACAAAGGACAGCGCTTCTGGGACAAACAGCCGGAATCCCGTTCAATAACCCAGAAAACCAAATTCAGTAAGGCGGGTTGGAGTGTCTCTGTAGGTCAGAGGGGTTCATTTGGGTTGGGGGTGCTGATTTACTGAGGAGAGGCCTGTAGATAGCAGCAGTATTCTGAAAGACTGGGGGGGGGGGGGGCTAGATGCTTGTATGGAGATGAGCCTGAACTTAGTGAAACACAAATAAAGAAAGATTACAGGTTTGGGGGAAAAAAAGATAAAAAAAAAATCCCAAATTACAGCAAATCAGCTAAGACACCTGACCTAGCTCATAGGGATGGGAGGATATGAACTAAATTGCAGAGAAAATCAGTGTGGCAGTGATCTTGGTTACTGCGATGCCTGCCTCTCCCTACTTGTGCTGAGACTGACCAAGCTGACCACTGCCCCCAGTGGCCATACTGAGTTTTGCCAGGTCAGCCTGACCTCTCTGAAGATAGACGTCTCTTCTAGCACTGATATTCCCTTATTGGTATCATTAGAAATGTGATCAGCATTCTCCTCCTTAAGATTTATTAACTGGAAAACATGGTGGATGAAATTAAGCAATTAAATTAAGCAGTTAAATGGACATTACTGATAGAATTTGTTGGATCTGTTGGCTGTTAGTGGGCCCTGTCCTGCAAAATTACCGTACTGCCGGCATTTAACCTCCGCACGTTGGGTCCGGGGTCAGCCTGGAGCGGGGGCGGCGACAGCACGCAGATGCGGTTAATAAGAAGCGTCTTTATTGGACAGGACAGCCAGATCGGGAAGGAATCGTGAAGGGTATAGGCACACCTCTCTCTGTGTTCAGCTTTTATTAAAAAACCCTGGAGATATTCAGAGTCTGATGGGTATGTGTGTGTGTGGGGTGTGTGCGTGTGCGTGTGTGTGTGTGGGGTGTGTGTGTATGTATATGTATGTGTGAGTGTGTGTGTGTGTGCGTGTGTGTGTGAGTGCATGCGTGTGTGTGAGTGTGTGTGTGTGAATGCGTGTGTGTGTGTTTGAGTGTGTGTGACTGTATGTGAGTGCGTGCGTGTGTGTGACTGTGTGTGTGTGTGAGTGCATGTGTGTGTGTGTGTGTGTGAGTGTGTGTGAGTGCGTGCGTGTGTGTGTGTGTGTGTGCATGTGTGTGAGTGCGTGTGTGTGTGTGTGAGTGCGTGCGTGTGTGTGTGTGTGAGTGCGTGTGTGTGTGTGTGTGTGTGTGTGTGTGTGTGTGTACACACACGCACATGCGTTCATTACTCACCATTGTGAACCAGTGGTTTGGTGCCTATTCCCTTCAGCCTCAGCTGTTCTGGTTCAGCGCCCGTTTACCGTAAAATGCTTCTGCTCGCATGAGCTAACACCCCACCCCTCCTCCGGCTGGGTCTGGGCAAACCTGCGCCTTTAGCGGCCTGCTGAATCGTCACAGCCCCGCCGCCGACATTCGGGAATAAAAGCTTCCGGCTGGGAGATTCTTCCTCGTCGGGTGTCGGCGAACGCGGCGGATCGGAAAGCCTGAAAGACTGAGATGGAACCCAGGATCTTCAAGGACGGCTGCAGCGCTGGGGGGCACTCTTAGCCCTACGGTCCCCAGGGGGCAATGTTATCATTGGTAATAACAAGCAATAAATGCACTAAAAAAAGATATCAGTGTAGCGGCGGTCCCCTTAACGTGAGGCCCTGCGAGACGAGCGTTTGCGTGCCTGTCTCTCCGTGCCTGGAGAATAGGGGAAAACAGAGGAGATGAAGTTCTAAGCAAAGACGGCTTTCTCCCAGACAAAGGAGCACAGTGTCTCTGCCTATCAGGATAGTAATTGTTTAACAGTTTCGGGGGAGGGCCGCTATCTGTTGTCAAGGCAAATGTTTAGCGAGCAGCCCCTGTGTGGAGACGGGGGGGTCGAGGGGGGGCTGTGTGTAAGCAGGCATTTCTTCTCGCTCGCAGGCAGGCTGCCGGCAATCCTGTTGGGTGTCTGGGACACAAAGGGAGCCTCGTTATGTAGGTCCTTCACTGACCCTATTCGGCACGCCTGGCCTACCCGCGCGGCTCCGGGGGGGGGGGGTGAGCGTCAGGCCGCGTCCCGTCTGGGCTCTTCTCTGCTAACCCCCACCCCCCTGCTTGCTGGCACCATAGTGCCCCTGCTGAATGGACAGATTTTCCAAATGTTTTAAAATCAGTTTTTGAGTCGGCAGTAAAAAAAAAAAAAAAAGAAAAGGCCTTTGAGAAATGGCCTTCACTGGATAACGCTGAGCGAAGTGATTCCTGTTTTTTTTCTAGCGAGATGGCATTGGGGGGTCAGCCTTGGGGGGTGTGGAGGGGGGGGGGGGGTGGAGA
>JAODJW010000031.1:233663-245639 GCA_026777045.1 Hyperopisus bebe | reverse complement strand
ACCGCCAGTGAATTCTCAAGTGCCCCCTCCCCTCCCCTCCCCTCCCCTCCCCTCCCGGCTTTGCAATGTCTGAAGCACAAACTGCAGAACCCACACAACCTTGGCATCTGCCATGCAACATTCAGCAGGACCTACAAATGTCTCTGCTTCCGTCTGACTGCCACGTGACTAAATGAATAACGTCCTGCACAGAGATGGCCATCTGTCTGTTTAGTCCTTCCATGGCCTTCCAGAAGGAAAGGGCTTCCATTTCAGAGGCTACACTGCTCAGGTTTATGCATATGAAAAATTTCGGTTGGGTATTCCTATTCTAGGCTATGTTAAGTCATTCAACAATTTCACACTGATACATTTATATATTTAAATAATTAAACAACACTTTGAGAATGTCAGTAAATAACCTGACACACTGAGTTTTCCATGTGGAAAAACTGAAAATGCCATTACCATAAATTGCCATAATCTTAAGCAATATGTAATGAGGAAATGTATCTGTTTACAATAACAGAAAGAGTATTTGACTAAAAGCTTCAGTTTCACAACAAGTATAATTAGGAGAATAAGAGCCAACACACTGAACACTGTTGTAAAATGAGACGTTGTTTCTGTATAAATAACGACAAGGACCAGATCTATCTTTTTACAACTTGTGGCTATCCTGCTTAGATAATACATGCACGCATCCACTAGATGGCGCTGTTTTAGAGACTCGTGCTCATTTGAGCTGGTGGGGGTGTTTACCGCCACACTAAAAATTAATTATACATTGACACAACACAGAAATGGCTATTGAGCAACAGTAACATCATATACAACATGCAACTAAACCATTTTCCACTGTGATTTCCATGTGGTAAGCCACGCAGTCCTATTCGAGGACAGCTTTCCCCCAGACCTCCAACCAGGTCAACCACTAGAGCAAATCAAACCACAAGTTAGCGGCTGAAGTATATAAAGAATATGGCCGAGAATACAGGTAGATTTGGCATTTCATTGGCAGTTTTTGGGGGAGGACATTAATCGCCTATGATACATTGCGAAATATCTACTGCCTTATTCTTACATTTCTATCGTCCTCCACATCGGTAGACTACAATCGGGTCTTCACTGGCATGTTTTTCCTTTTCCAACACGTTTATCGGTATTAAAATCTAATACGGGCAGCGCGTTGTGATCTTCAGGTCGGAACTGTAGTAAACGAGCCTCTGTGCCTCACGTTTAATATTCCGGCGCACCGACCGCCGCTGCTCCACTGGCGCTTTACTTCCTTCCGCATTCCATTGCCCACATCGAGGCCCGAGGTAGGCGGCGCCTACGGTAAGTCGACCGTTCCATTGGGTATGGTTAAGATTGGATAGGAGGGGTTAAGGTTATCAATGGCCGCTTTCTATTGGCTAAGCTGAGCGGCGATTGACAGCGAGTTTCGAGCTCTAGTAACGATGAGATGCGTGCGCAGTATTTAGATATATTAACGTCGGGATAATTGTTAAATCTTGAAACCATAAAATAATAGAGGAATAGTGACTGTTGGTGTAGCTGAACATTTTACAAACTAATCAATTTAATAATCTGGAAATAATCTTTCAACAAATTAATAATTTGGAATTTGCCACCATAAAATATTATTGAACAACCGCTTGTGTCGTAATATAATGTAACGCTCTTTAAAAGAAAACATATTTCATCTAAAAGCTGTATACAATCATGGATAGACCAGACATCGAGTCAACAGCAGTGAATTGTCTTCGAGTTCATCTCCAACTTAGAAGGTATTGGCATGAGGAGGAAAACAGAAACGCCACGTGAACGTAAAAGAAACCATTTAATTATATTTATTGATAAAAAGTATTTTGCAAATATACAGAAATGAAAAATGCAAATAGTTACAGAGCAGTAATGTCATGTAGCGTAACACTGTCTATCCCAGCTTCCTGCCACTATAACTGCAGCAGTCTGTAGATTACACTTGTGAAAACCTTAAACAGCGGGGAACATAAGCGCTTTTTTCCGAACCAAAGGGAAATAAGTGATTACAGTTACAAAATTTGACTGTGCAAAACATCTGAATCTGAGTTACTAACATACATATCATCCAGCCTATTAAATTAGTAATAATGCAGTCTTGCAAAATGACATTACTAAATGTGTCACATTTTCAAACAGCCCATTTAGAAATGTTAGTATTTTTTATGTTTTTATTTTTATTAAGAAAAGATCAATTGAAGCTAAAAGGCTTAAATTTGTGTAATATTTTGGTTAATTTTCTCATATAAAATAAGATAATTTCTTTACAGCATGTAAAAGGTTTGCGTACAAAATAATTGTCAAAAGAGCACAAACAAGTATTAAAACTTAAATTAGTGGGAATTGAAAGGGCCATAATCCTTCACTGCAACAGTGTCATGTATCACCGTGCACTACAAGACAAACTACTGTTGTGTTTCACATACTATTATTTAACATTTCAAGACAACCTTGATTTGTTTAAAATGGCATTGTTCAGAAACATGGAAATCTGCGAAATTTCTAATGTTTTATGTAGCTATCGATAGACGTAGATCCCTGATTAGTCACTCATTAAATAATGGTGGTCTTTAAGACCATGCTTTCCAAAGTTTAAAATCAGCAGGCAATATTTCAGTCTTAGTTTTATTTCACTTACTGGCATACTTTGTGCACATACTATATTAATATATCTTTATACAACATTAAAAATTCAATGACGAGAACCAGCGGCAGTGATGTCATTTATGTAATAAGGTACATCGAAATGTATTTGGCTTCTTGATGCATTTTCAGTCATTTGGACTTACCGACAAAATACAGTGGTAAGACTGATCAAATAAATATTTAAAAACTTATTAGTATAATTATGAGGAAAATAAAACATAAAGCTGACGTACCACACAAAAAAACAGGTCACAGAAACAGCCAAAGGAGAAAGAGACTTAAAGCTTAATAAAGCAAGCAAAAGACCCCCCCCCCCCCACTCCCACCTGCTGGCAATATCTAATTAAAAATTAGACACCTAACGTGTATCTTGCTTCTATATCCGTATAGCCCTCCCCCAACTCACCTTAAATATTCACAAATAAAACAAAGAAGTGCTGAGTTCGCAGTTTAAAAAGAAAAACGTTTAAAGTGAATAAATACGCTGACGGTGAGTGGCAGCACCTCCTACAGGCGGAACGGCCGTGCTGCTCCACTGTGGAGATCTACAGACTTCTAAATGCCTATCGCCCGGAAACTTCTCCAGAGGAAAATAAAATGGTGTGGAAGGCCGGCCTCTTCAACTGCCAGATTCACCCCCTCCCAAAACATTTTTATAAGCCTTGATACCCCATAAAAAATGGTGTCACACAAAATGATAGCAGAAAGAGAGATATAGAGCAACATGATCCATGCTACCATTAATGCTACAACCAACATTAAAAAAGGCCCAAAATCTATATTCTTAATGTAAGGGGGGGGGGGACAGGAAGGGAAATTAGGCTTAGTTACATTGAACATAAATGTGGCAATAAAATAGCGTATGGAAATCACTTAGAAATCACTAGACTCTCTATGAAAAGCACAGGATCTCCTGTTGTGACTTTTGCAGTAGTTAAGGGGTTTGTTCGCTTGTTACCCAGAGAAGTGTCACTGAGGACCACCTCTCGACGTGTACATCTCCCTCACTGATACAGCCCACAGGCTATCGCCCTGTTCTGTGCATCATACACCAACACTATACTCAGCCCGAAAAGGAAGCACTGGACTCCTGACTGATCGTCTCTTTGACGTCTAGAGGCAGGGTATCAAAGAGATGGTCTTCCACACTGAGACCATTTCTGTGGAGAAGGCGACATTGCCCCAGCTGGGATGGGAGTCTGTCCAAACAGTTTCCCTTCAGCTCCAGCTGCGTGAGGAGGGCCAAGTGGCCTATTTTTTCTGGGATCTCAGATATGGAATTCTGCCCAAGGCAGAGAGTCCTCAGCTTCATGCATTTGAACAGCTGTTTAGGAAGCACCTCCACTTTGTTGGCAGTGATGGCGAAATGCTGCAGGTTCTGCAGAAACCCAACCTCAATTGGGATTACCACAATGGAGTTGTGGCCAACATCTAGATGCCTTAATTTTGGGAGCTGGAACAGCTGAGCGGGCAACGACTCCAAATGATTGTGCGAAAGGTAGAGCAACTCCAGGCTCTTCACCATATTGATGGACACTGGAATGGCAGTGATCTTGTTGTGCCACAATTTGAGGCACATTAATCTCTTGAGGTGCTGGAAACTGATGATCTCTTCAATGGTGCGAATGCTGTTGGATTTCAAATCCAGCTCCTGCAGATTGGTAAGGCTGAAAATAGCATGTGGAATTCTCTCCAGGTCACAATTCTGTAATTCCAACTCAGCCAAGCTGAGCATCTTCTTCAGGCTGTTAAGCACTATGAGCTTAGTCCCATCATTATGCACGACAAGTCGCATGAGATGTGGTGATAAGTCTGTAATGTTTGTTGGGATCTTGGTTAGGTTACTCTTAAGATGGAGGATCTTAAGATGCCTCAGTTCTCGTAGAGACTCCAGGGCTATCATTTTGTTATTCTCAGAATTTAGGTTTCCAACCAAATACAGTTCCTTCAGACTCCTCAGCAAATAAACCCAACTTGGAATTTCAGCCACATCTGTAAACTTGACATGAAGGCACCTCAGGTTGTCTCGGAGGAAGCTGAAGGCTGTCTGCTGAACCTTAGCAGGGCAGTGACAGAAGTGCAGCTCCCGGAGATTAGTCATCTGGGAAATCTTTGCCTTTATCCTGACTTCTGGGATAAGCTCCAGTTTCAGTACCTCTAGATCGGTCAGGTCAAAGACTGCATCTGGGAGGCCTGAAATCATGAAGAGATGGAGCTCCACCTTGTCCTGGGCATTGCGACAGACGTGCTGCCGGAGCTTCTCGAGAGTCCATTCATGGTTTAGACTGATCTCTCGCAGCTTGTTCTCACTGACTTCAGACAGGAAAACCCCAAACCGTTTAGAATACAACTGGTCATATTGGTCTACCATGTGTAAGAGGAACGCAAAGTCGTTTTTCACATCAGGAATGTCGCTGAAGCTGCTTTCTTCTCGGACTTTCTCAAAGGAGTACTCCTTCAGGGGCCTCCTGAACAGCCAGAAGAGGGTATACAAGCACACAAGGCCATAGATGCCAAGCAGAACTATGTAGCTGACAAGCAGCTTATTGAGCATAAATGCCATGTTGTGCGTGCACTGGAATTTCATATAGCCAGTCAGATGGGTGACTTGAGGCTTACACACATGGCAAAAATCAATAGTACAGACAAAAGTGGAAGTGTAGCTCAAAATCAGAATGAACTTCAAGGTTTTGATGACTGTCTGTACGACATAGAGCTTGTAGATAAAGGCACTATCCTCAACGTGAGTACGAAACTTTCTCACCTTCTCGAAAAGGGCTTTGGCCTGTTCGCCATCTTTTTTGTCCAGAATGGTCATGCTTGGGATTTCAATCACTGGTCTTTCGCCTGAGAATTTCACACCCGTGTTAGAAAGCATTGGTGTAGTTGGGCTCGAGCTATCATCCTCACTGCTGGTGGATATGTGTTTCGGTAACGACTGTCCAGTGCGCCTCTGCTTGTTCTCTTCAGAGTCCTCACAGGCAGTTTCAGACAATGCCTTCGTGGTCCAAGGAGACTCGAAGCATCTCCCCAGAATGGACACAAAGTGCTCGATCTTCGAACTTGTCTTTGGATATTTGAACCAAAAGTTGCTGCTGACCATAAGCACAATGGTGTGGATGAGAGCAAGATACGGGAAGTACTTTGAGTACCACGGTAAGGCTTCATGGTAGCACATCTGATTGACGAAGACGTATTGCTGAAAATCGAGATCCGTTTTGATGCCGGTCGGATGCCAGGGGACTTTATTCTCAGGGGACTGTGTTTCAGTGACTTGTTTGCATCTCTGCTCATCAGTCATTCCATCCCCTTCGTGAATGGGAAGGCAGAGCACTTGGTCTTTGGTTAGCTGCATTGTCCCAGCGAATATCGCCAACATCAGCATGACCACGGAAATGTAATCCATAAACACATCCCACCATGGTTTCAATATCCGGTATGTTGGCTGGACGTCATTCAGTGAGGCTACTTCCGTGAGGGTGAACATTCCTGCAATAAAAGAATACAAAAAATGGGCGATGTTAGGCTAGCATAAAATTAATCAATGACACTTGTTAAACAGTAATAAAAAAATTCAGAAGCAGTGAAGGAACATTAGGAATTTCATTTTGAGGATATAAAACAGAAAACGATTTGTAGATTGTCAAGTACGCTTAACACACTGTTTTCACACTGTTATTTTCCCCAGTAACTTTACATGAAATGCCCAAAGACTCTTCCTACAGTGAATCCACAGGAGGGTCCGATGCCAATACTATCAGACTAGCTAATGACATTATCCATCACACTGAATCTCCATTGTGCTACAGAGGGAAGTACAGCCAAGTAATGTTTTGTTATGTCTCAAGTTGCAATTTTTCACTTTTCCCAAGCCTCCCCAGCTAATATCAATGTCACCCCAAATCATGCTTCAAAGCATTTATCCAACACAAACACACCCCTCTCCCCCCAGCCAACCCAACCCCACTAATCAGCACAGAACAAACCTCTCACACGTAAAGCTGTGAGGAATAGCTAAATATTTTCTGTAATCCCGTTACAACTTAAACAGCCCAGGTCTGAAACAAACAGAGGTCTGAGACTGACCACGTCTGTGTCCTTGAACTTCCCTTTCAAACTTTCAGCGATTTTCAATAAATTAGACTTTTCAGTTGCCTTTGTAAATTAGTTCCACTACTCATTCCAAATCATTAGTTTAATCCCATTGTTTAAGTTTATCCTATCCTTTTTAGCTTTCGTTCTTAAGTTTAAGAGACATTTGAAATCAAGACTTATTTGATGAAACATCTAAAAATCAATAAGCAAAACGTGCATTTTTAAATTTTCTTTTAACAAATTATGCTCATAATGGTTTCTCATGATGAATGGTTGCAGTTAGTTTTCGCACATTTCCCAGCTGGTAAATCATCTCTTTGGTGTCATGTGCTCACGGTTGGCATTTTAAGCCAATCAGAGCCATAGTGCCTTTGATACCACTTTATGAAGGATCCAATAAAAGAAAGAAAAAAAAAGAACAGTTCCCCACCAGTAAACTTTGAACACTTGCTTAGAAAAAGGTTGTACTCTTACGCAACCCATGCTAAAGAGACACTGCTATTAAAGGGAAAGGCATGCTCCCCTCCCCAAAATGCCTGCAATGACACACTCACGGGATCCCATGAACGCGAGATTGACAGGCCTCAACATGTGCCACAAATTTCGGGTGGCTGACTCAGCATGCATCTTCAAGCTAAACCAACAGCACTTGGTAGGCATACAGACTTCCTCAAATGTGCATACACAATGCCTAGCGCTGAAGTCTGTCCCAAACTACAGTATTGTATGTTTGCACATATTATAGGAATTCTAGAAACTTAGAAACATTTGCAACAAAGATGTGGAAAGAGTCTCCTGAAGTTCTGGTACATATTCATCTCACTGATCAACATAAAAATCTATAAATGACTTTAACCATCATTAATCTTAAGCAAAAGCTAGCTGGTGTTCTAACCAGTAACCAGTAAAGTCATTGCAACAGAGACCTACAAAAACGTGTGGGTAAAGCACATTGCTCAAATTGCTTACGATAGCATCGCAATTAGCTAACAAGGGAACACTACCCATTACCAAACATGGCAAGTCATCGTGTGGAGTTCAAATGTGTTTCTGCATTGTTCTCAAACACGAGAGAAAGGTGCCGGATGGACCACGGAGCACTGCTCAAGCGGAACACAAAAACGAGGTCTCCAGAGGACATCTAGTCATCTGTCACTGAATTCCTAAATAATAGCTGCATGTACAATCCTATGAGGCAGCGTCCTGTCAATCACGAAGGGTTTGTCAATTGAAAACTATGCAAAATTCTCCAAACAGCTTTTAAAATGAAGTTTGTCAGAATAATATGTCACCATCCGGAGGTATTACCCGATTTTCCTTTAGGAAAACAACGCAAGAGTGCATGGCTGCCGGTATTAGGTCGTCTGACAAGGACAAAGGAAAGGCTTACTTGGAATTCCAGGGCCTAGTGTGTGACAGGGCTGGAGTGCACAGGATCCACACCTGAGAGCACATTCCAGAAGTCTTCAGACCTCCCGGTACTGAAGACTTTCCTCTGGCAGTGTTGTGGGATTGTCTCCGAAAGTTTCAGACTCCGTTCCACAACAAAATTCCATTATAGAGGTCCAACAGGCCATCAGGATCGGTGCTGCTTGTCTATATTCATCTACAGCAAACTGTCCGCTACCAAGCTAATGCTAAAGACTGTGTCAAAAAAGCAAGGGCGGAAAAAGTGACTACAGACTGAGATCCTGCTCTCCAGAAAGCTCGCTGCGTGACTCAGACAACGCATCTGAATAATGGCAAAGTAAACATGTACAACAGATCTGGTAATTTGAGATGATGTAACAAGACTGAACCCATAGCATAACAAGACACGCAGAATACGTCACTCAGAACGTGCTCTGCACAAATCAAATGATGTTTTCTTTATGAAAGTTAAGGTAGTTCTCTTTGTTTATTAGATAAGTATACAAGCAAAGCATTTTCTGGAAACTACTTTGACTATCGTTGAAACACATCATAACAGAACAAATGCCCCCAAAGGACTGAAGGAATGATATACCAATAAAAGACAGAATTTTACACTGAATCTACAGAAAGGCAACGATGCACTTCCTGAGCAAGATGGACTTTCTACTTCATCCAACTTAAGAAGCAGCTGCGTAAAAGCATCAACCTTTCTTCATCTGTTGTGAAAATATAATAAGCAGAATCACCAATTTTCCTCCTGAACTGAAAACAACTTTTTGGCTGTAGCATCAAGAACAGGAGCTAACTGTCCGAGATAATAAATTAGATGCCCACAAAGCAACATAAAAAGCAAGCTTCGATGTCAATGAGACTATGACTTGTACGATTTTAATTATCCAAGCTTTTATCGTCGTTGTTATAACGCTTTGTATTCAGTTCGAATAGGAAAAAACTGCGAAAAAATAAAAGAACGATTGATTACATGAAAGACATTCCCAGTCTACCGTGACACCCAAATTCTGCTGCATAAAGTTGGGTGATAAATGCACGCCGATTTGGGCACCTGTCGCGTCCTAGTTCACTGCTCGGCCATCGAATCTTAAGCGCTAACTAAATGCGAGCGCCGAGAGAAGCACCGCAGACCTGCGCTGTCAATAACGATCGTGCTTCGACAAAAGCATTAGGCAAAAGGGCATCGTTTGAAAAAGAAAATGCTTTCCACGCCTAATTGATTTAATAAAACGTATAAACACAAAATGGATGTTTGTGGACCTATCAAAATGAAACTTTGACGTGAGCAGTTCTCGATCGATCCCGAGAAGCACGCAGACAGCATGGGCAGATGGCAGAAGGGCATGTATACTTACTGTATCAAATGACGGCGCACAATAATCATGCAGGCTGCATTTATTGTGCCAGTTCCTGCGTCCTGTACCTTTGTTTTATGTGGGCACCAAATTCAATATAAAAGGCTCTGGCGCTCAGGCTCGATCAGGCTGATCTAATTAGAGCGAGGCTTGAAAACAATACATTTAGTGCCATTTATGTGAAGGAGAGCCGGGATCCGCAGGAGGATGTCGGGTTTACGCCATTTGCCGCGGCCGTTTGCGCTGCTTAACGCCGGCGTCCGAAAGGGAAGCATGCGGCCGACCGCGGCCGGTCCCGGCGGGCACCGGGGGATATGGGGCGCTTCTCGGGGGAAGGAAGACGTGCTCCAGTAACGTCCATGGCAGGGCTGCCTCTTACATTCGGCGTTTGGCAAAGTTAAAAATAATCACAATGATCTGGAGCAGATGCGTTCATTATTTTACCATGTGTTTGAATGAATCGTCCCTGTCGGATAACCAGTCTAGACCAGTTCTGGGCTTTGACAGCGGGTTCTTTCATGTAATAATATTCAAGAAAAAAGGATATTTAAAAAAGAAATGAATGCAGAATACGAACCTTTTCCGGCCGTGAACGTCTCACGACATCGCTTTAAGTCAGAGAGGCTGCTCAGCTTAGTCTTGTGTAATTTCTGAAGGCAGGAAGTTAAGGAGGGCGGTCCTGAAGTTTAGGGGGAAACACCCGCTACCTGAGTCC
Source organism: Hyperopisus bebe (assembly GCA_026777045.1). NCBI lineage: Eukaryota > Metazoa > Chordata > Actinopteri > Osteoglossiformes > Mormyridae > Hyperopisus > Hyperopisus bebe. Next base: position 235,379 of record JAODJW010000031.1, on the reverse strand, counting down.
GGCCAGCCGGAGAGGCGATGTGGGGACTGAAGTATAACCGGGGCCATTCCTCCTTTCAGCAGCATTGGCTCACGGCTTTGCATATGATGGCTCCTGCCCTAATGCATGGGGATATTTATAATGCGATATGAGAATAATATATACGGTGTGTTTCTATGTGGTTATAATTTATAGTGTCACGTCCCAGAGTCGGTAATAGAGGATCGAAGCATCGCTTGTGAGAGACAATTTGAACACGGGGAAACCACTTACTTTTGCCCCCACTTTTTATATTTTGTATCGCTGGACATGACGAAACAAAGGAGTTTCTGCGGGTGTAGATCAGCAGACATGCTTACGGGAAGCGGGACGGCAGTAATAATGTGCGCAGCCAGTAGGCAGGCGATGCCATTACAGCCGCAGAGACGGATAACAAACCGGCAGAAGTAAGGTGACAGGCATGGGATATGAGAACAAAGCAGCAAGCGCCACAAGTACTGCATCTTTACTAGGAATGAAGATGTCAGAGCAAAGGAATTTAATCGCGGGGGGTAAACTATTTATCAAAGTAGCAGCAAGCCGCAGACTTGAGTTTGAACTTGTATCTAGTTCAAAGCGTGTCTTTTGGGGCCCGAAGACACTCCAAATGGAGGAAGTACGACACACATGGTACGCCGTCTGGGCCTGTTTATAAGGCGTATAGAATAGGTCCAGGGACCGCAAGTTAAAACACAGCCCGTCATTTCCTAAGTTCATACCTCCGTGGTGTATAGGTCTCCGCAACAGATTACGTGAACTCAGTATTGAAATGCTCTATTTCCGACCGGCCTGCAGCATTACGCGGACAACAATTTAATCTTAAAAAATCTAAGGTGAATTGCATATTCTTTATTATTCAAGAAAAAAAAATAATAAAACGGGTTGTTTTTGCATGATGAAACATTTTCGTGGTCCCACCTTCATTTGTTTTTTATGAACTCGTTTATGCCTTTATTCAGTGAATTTTGCATAAAATGTCACAAGTTGAATGTACCACAATTGGTCGCCGCGCGCTAACCGCAAATTACCCACGGCCTCGTTGTTTGTGAAGTGGGTGGCAGACGACAAAGGAGGCCGGAGCTCTCGAGTGTTGATTGTGCACTAATAACCAGCAGTAGGAGTACAAAGGACAGGGGCTGGAGTCAGCAATTATCTACCCTAAAGGCACATCGGCAGACCCCCCCAGTCTCACAATATTGGCGGTGTCTGGGCATGAAGGGGGGCGCTTGGCACTGCACTCTCTGCTGTGTACAGGTTTTAACTAGCTCAAGCCAGATAGGTCTGCAGAGAGGAGCTGTCCTCAGATCAACCTTTGCGAATGCGAGGAAGTTTGGAAAAAGAAAAAAAAACAGTGACGTAATCAGTGTAAGACTGAGGTTGTGAGGCATACAGGCAGCAAAACCTCCCAGTTACACTCAACAGGCCCGTTCTGGCCAGGACCAAAAACGAGCCTTTAAAATAACTAATGCCTTGTCTACACATACACGGGTATATTTTAAAACGGTGTTTTTCCTCCTCCGTTTAAAAAAAAAAAATCCCTGTCCACACGAACATTGTCTTTTAAAAAATTTCTGTCCACATGAAACCGCTAAAATGCACTGTCAAAAGCATGCCAAAACATGCGGCATTATAACTCTAACTGTACTGCCATGTTAGCCAATCAGAAGCCTAATTGCCAGTCCTGTTAAGTTGAAAACC
>JAODJW010000031.1:197938-221179 GCA_026777045.1 Hyperopisus bebe | reverse complement strand
CAGACTCCTGGAGCTGGGGGGTCAGACGACCTTGGAGAGAGTAAGTTGTATGAGAGGCCAAGAACATGATGAGCATAGATTGCGCTGGGGCAACGCGTGCCAAACTCCACAGCTCAACATGCGAATCATGCAGGAAGGGAGCAATTATCAGGAAGATAGAGAACAGCAGAGAAGGCAGTCAATCTCTCTTCTGATCTGCACTCACAGTAGCTGCAAAAATGTCAGTCCTCATAATCAGAAACATTCTCTTTTCAGTCTTCAGACGAGTGTTGGAATATAATTCAGTCCAGATTGTAGTTTGGCTCATTAAGATCCATATCCGTTGATTAAGCCTTGGGTCCCTCGTAATGCAGAACAGCCAGCGTCTCTTCCAGAGAGAGCACATAATACAAATACGGCAGGCTAATTACCGCCCAGCCTCACGAGCGGGCCACAAAAACAGCCGTTTCTGCTTCCCTGGCCAATCACAGGCCAGGCCAGGCTAGGAGTCGCTGATCAGCAGACATCCTTTGCCTCCACTTAGCTTGAGAACCTAGCGAGATGCTTTCAGGAGGTTTGAAGATAGACACTAGGTGCATTAAATGTGTAACCATGCTGCCTTGGATGCTGTTGGCATGAGGTTCGGGTGAATATCTTCTGTTTTATGTTGGGGGGAGGTAATTTTTTCAGGATATCCTGTTCGTTTGGCCGGTGTATATTTTAATATTATTTTGCTCTGTTTATTTGTCTGCACCATGTGTTCTGTCTGAGCACTGCGTCTTGATTTCCACTGTACACTTTTTGCATGAAACTTTAGGTACCTTGCTGCTGTTTGCACAAGAATCTTCCCCATGGGATCAATAAAGTTTTATCTAAAATGTTACAAAAAAAAAAAAATCCATATTGCCCCACAATCGCGCTCAGATTTCCTGGGATGTAACAAGATTTGTCTGTGTTCTGCCTGGTCTGTGAAGAACGGGAGACGCCATGTGAACGAACACAGAGTCTTACACACAACCTGCAAGATTCTGCTGCAGCTGACTTTCTAAATATATACAGCAAGTAACTAGGAGGGACTTTAATTGCTCCAATGTGCTGCTAGGGCTCCGGGCACCAGCCCATAAAACGCGGGGTGGGGGAGGGGGGTGGTCCATGGTGCCAAGGACGAAATGCACCCCCCTCTTCTCTTGTTACCAACCTCTGGCACACAGGCCAAACTCGTATGTCAGCACCATGCCATCCATGAGCCCACAGCATAAAGAGGCGTCTCTGTTTTCACAAGTCAATCTCTACGGTATTTTTTTTTTCATTGAGACACATCAGGCAGCGACGGCGACGGATTGGGAGGCGTGAGATTAGGCCGGGGCTCCGAAGCAGATGTTTCCTTTTGTGTACAATGTGGTAAACAAATGGCACACAATAACGGTGGAAACACTTACAGGGGAACCAGGCCAAGGGGGTGCTAATTATTTATGAGGCAAAATGGAGTGTTTTTTAAGACATGCACCGTTACAGAAACGGAGAACCTATACTGGAAATACATAATACTGTACATAATCACATCTACATGAAAACAAAAATACCAACATGAACTGAAATGTTGTGACGCTAAAACATACCGTTCATCACTCAGCCTGAAAAACAGCTATAAATCCTTCTAAAAAAAAACACAAACCCTTTTTGTGGGGATATTTACATTAGACCAGCAGGGCGGCGCATAACATAGCAACAGATGGTGTCAGGAAACAATAGGTACTGGGTAAAACAGGGTGGGGGGTGGGGGTGCCCTTACCTGCATGGTACACGCAAACACGCCGACCATGAGCATGACCACGGAGAGGTAGTCTGTGAAGACATCCCACCAGGGCTTGAGCACCCGGAACGCCGGCTGCTGTTCCATAAACTGGCGGAATTCCGTAACGGGAATCATGGCTCCTGCCGGGAGAATGAGGACAGCTCTGACAAAGGGGCTCTGGCACGCCTGGGCCTCGACAGGAGGCGTGGCCAGTTCAGCTTCCACCCCCGCCCAGATTAAGGTCACACTATTGTTTTTGAAAGGTAAAAAAAAAAAGGTTTTATATCACAGGCAACATAAGCAGCCATCAAAATTTAGCCTTATTTGGACTGCATTTTTCTTAGAAATTACCCCTCTCTATTGTAACAGACTGCGGTGAGAGTCACAGTTACTGGAAAAAACAAGAAAGCAATAACAAGAGTTAATTCAATAAGTCTGCCATTTCCATCCACTAACAGAGTCCGCTAAAGTGTGGCACGGTTTGATGTGTGGGATTTAAAGGGGAAAGTCAAATCCCCATTGGGGGCAGTGTGCGGCTCAGCAGGCTAAGTCTCTGTGCCTGTGATCGGTGGGTTGCCGGTTCCAGCCCCGGCCTCACCAGAACCGTCGCACGTCCACGGGTCCTGGAGCAAGACCTGTAACCCCTAGCTCCAGGAGTGCTGCACACTGGATGACCCCTCCCTGCGACCCCCCAAGCCTGCTCTCACCTGCATATGTGTCTGTGTGTCCCATTGGGATTCGCGTGAGGTAGGCAAAAAGAGAATTTCCCCACGGTGTTTAGTAAAGTATCACTATTCATATCTGCCGTGCTGGTGACTCAGCACCCAGAAATGCCACGTTTCCTGCATCCCAAAGCAATCTGAGCAACCTATCTGGCTTATGTTTGGGCCGTCAGTAACAGTGGGGCTAAACTGTGACCATATTCGTGCGATCAGACAGCTCCAGCTACTTTCTGTTCGACAGTTTGGTCATGTGGACAGTCCTCCGACTGCCTGATTACTCTGTTTACCTTTTTGGCAAACAAACTGAAGCTGCATAAGGAGACTCTGCCCACTCTTAGAGAAAACACAACTTCTGAAAAACAAAAACGTCTAATGCAAATTGGGCAAAAGTCTTAGGCTGCTAAGAAAAATCATGCAGAAATTCTGCTTCAGGGGCGCAAAACCATGATATTGTGTCTGTCACTGTCAGCTTCCAGAACCTCCCATCAAGTCACCCTAAGTACTGCAGCACCCATCCAACAAACCCGTATATTTGCTGAACTGCATTTTTGGCTTATCAATGCCTCATCAATCAACTGATTCAATCAACTAATTAAGTTAAATTTCACCACCAGCTCAGTTAATTAACATACACAGAGAATGGCTGGGGAGCCCGTTATGGGAGAATTGGGAACTGAATGAAGCGGCATTCATCTAGCCCTCCAACCAGGAATCACTAACTGGAGGAAGAAACTCTTGTTACTTTTTTTTACCGTGTTACTGTTCACTGGCATATATTCTAATATTAAATAGTGTTTTCTTCTGCGTAAACATGCACATACTGCCCAAATAAGTAGCTTTAAACATAAACATTTCTGTTGTAAAGAACTGCATCAATGTAAATATATAACTAGACACACTGAAATATGGATCAGGCAATCTGTATTTCCCTTATTATTTATAACTTCATTAAAATGCATTTATTTTTATGTAGTCACTGGCTTCTTAACACACCCTGCATTTGCTTTCTGGTCTGTTTCTACATGCTTAGACCCCTATTTATCCTGGAGTAACATTTTCACTGTAACACTGCGAAAGGGTGCTTACCGTCTCTCTGATGTTACCTCACGGCAGCAAAAGCTGGTGGCAGCCTTTTGTTCTGGGTCTGAGGATAAAATTGACGGCCATTAAAAGTGATTGACAAACACACAAAACGGAATACAAGATCAAACTTCTTCAGACAGTAACACGAAAGACAAGGGAGAGCTAATTTTATCTCGGCACATCCGTTCGTGTGCATGCTCTGGATAACCACACCCTTTCAAGATAAACACGCCTGTTTGACTGTTTATAAATCCTCTGAGTTATCACAGATGAGGTATTTTCCCATGGACTTAATTCACAGAAGTTTTCAGAGATGCTTTATAATTCTGGTGATATTTTTCTCGTCCTGCACAGTGCGTGTCTTAAAAGCACATCATCTCGAGCAGATGGTATGTCACCATCTGGACCCTCTTCCCATAAAAATCTCACATAAAAAGCACTGGTGGACAGCAGTGAACACTCCCGAGAACCACGACCACCCAGTTGTGGAACAATAGTTATCAGTGGAGTGATTCGTGTGAAAGTCGTGAGAATTGAACAATTCGCAAGAGCTAAAAAAAAACATGCACATCATGCAGAGACAAAGAAAAGACGAGGGAGCTCAGGAAAGCCAGTGTTCTGTGCAGTGCTCACTGGAGTTCTGTAGGGTGGAGGGGCTTTGCCTTTAAATAGTGGATCAAAACAAAAACATAATCAGGAAATCGTGATCATTATCACAAATACTAATATTAAACTTACTGAGACAGCTTGCTTGTTCTTCAAATAGGATCTGAGTTCTTGTCAGTGGGCAAAATGTGTTCAAACAGTATTTTTTATAATAAAAGTTCTTACGTCCTTAGATATATAGTAAATACAACTGTATCAGGCTGTGCTGCAATTTCATGCCTTAGTATGACACAAAATCAACCCTCTCGATCCTTATTTGCCCTTAATAGCTTTTCACTAACCACCCATGCCTTACATCTGCTCTTTCCTGCAGGGCATAACCAAAATAGGGGTCAATTCATAGCTTACTCATTCCTAAGGAACAAAGTCAGCTCTCTGTGAGCGTTATTTGCACTTTTTGTGCATGTGTTAATTTAGCTCACACATTTGCTGCTTGTCTGCTCCTCGACTCACAAACTTTTCGGGGGCTCAGGCTGGACTTTTACTAGGCAGTAATCCTTCAGTCTCGTCTGCTCCCACACCGCTATTGTTATCCATCAATAGAGATCTCCCCTTCCCACGGCTCACAATAAGATCATCTCATTTAAGTCGAGTCATGCTGGACAATACCGCGAAACAATTCAACAACCAGAAACCATAAGAAATTAAACGTGGTAAAACTGGAAACAAACCAGCCTGGAGACAGTCTGCATCACTCCGGCGCACCGTTTCATCCAAAGCAGCTGATCAGATCGCTACTAAATGTTTATTTAGCTAATCTGGGCATTTAAACCATCGCGAAAGGAGAGCGGTTCAGAGGCCACAAAGACACGTACTTTACATTGCGAGTAGCTCTTAAAAAGAAAATAAAATTCAGCATTTTGTTTAAAACTACCATTTCCACCTTTGCCAGATTACACTATTATGAAGACGCATGGTCATCTGTTGCGTGGGACTTTATTCCCGATTATTCGCCTTAAATGTCCAGTTAAATTGAATAACGCAGCTCCCTTCTACACACATTTCCCCGAAGCGAATTTTAGAGGCAGAAAGCAGCCCTCACCGTCCCCCTGCGCGTAGCGTCCTCGGCCGTGCTGTGCTGGTGCTGTGAGCGGCCGTGACCGCATGTCCTTCCCCGTGTTGCAGTGCGGCCGCTGCGCTTCCCCGTTATCCCGGCGGCGGGGCGGGGGCTCCAGTCTACAAAAACTCCCCAACGCCGCCCCGAACACAACGGGGGGCGCCTCTCCTTTTGCTCAAATAAGTTGTTATTCGAGACGACACGTCCATGTGAATATCCGCCCCCACCTCCTGCCCTTTCCGTTTCAGTGTAACGGGCAGCAGATGCCTATAATTTAGACCGTAAAGCGCTATAAATACGGACTGAGGTGTGTAGGGATCTCTGCGGAAATGTAGGGCGAAATGCGGCGGACTGCTGAGCACACACACACACACATACATACATACTGTACATGCATATCGATCATTTACTATGTATTTCTCAAGAAACCTCACAGCTAATGCTGCGCAGAAACGTCTATACATGGTATAAATGACGTTTGAAAGTTTGCAGGGCTTGGTAAAGTTGGCTCGTAAAAAAAAAAATATGTAGAATACAAACGCAATAAGAATGAGGGTGGCTTTGCGTGCTGAATGAATAAAGTCCGCTGAGAGAATACAGTATTACCATTCGATTTCCGGGACCAAAGCATAAAAATACGTAACGATACGTATGAAGAAAAAAAAAAGGTACGGGTCGCCAGTGATAGGTCTATGTCTAAATGATATTTTGTGGCTAATCGATAGATGTTTTAGTGGAAATACTATTAACAGCTTTGACCGCTGTTCAGGATGAGAATGAATTGATGCTTTATTTGTACAGGTACATGAGAATGCTTCTTTTCACATATCCAGTCTTCCACTGCTTTGAGACGTACAAACATATGCAGTTGAGATTGAAACTTGGGGTCCAGGCACAGGATCAGACATTTACCCAGCACCCCCTGCAGCATTCTGGGGGGTCAAGGGCCCAATGGAGATGACGGTTCTGCCAAGGGAGGGCCCACATCCCACTGGTTACAGACTGACCGGCTGAGGCACACAGGATGGACAGATTACTAACAGCAACGATTAACCAGTTAATCAAAATATTAGTAATGTTACTTCCTCAGGAGAGGAAAGCAGGGCAGGCGGACTCCTCGAACCTTATCAGTATGGTCACTTTGGGCGGAGGCTGAAAAAATGAGAGGCTCAATGGAAATTCCCAAAAACACAGTCATTATCCACTGTGCTCAGGGACAGAGCATCACACAGATATTTACTCAAAAGAAACAGTCCAGAGGTAGAAGCAACATGGACTTCACCCCTCTGCTGGGGGAAACATCTTGCAGCTCAGATTTTGGAAATCTTTTTCTTCTGGTGCTACAATTAAGTAAAGGCGTTTCTGTAACTATTGTTGTTTCATCATAATATGAACATGGTTTTGAAGGAACCATTCATTCCAGAACAGAAATTGTTAGATCTGATGACAAATAACACGAAGCATTTTTAGAAACATTTAGAAACATGCACAGTGATGAACCGTTCCAGAATGACACAGCTCTGTATACAGCCAAGGCGACTGTTTTCATAGCGATTTCGTAGGTATTAAAGATTCCAGACAGACCGCATACTGCTCATTGTGAAACTAATGAAATGTTGGGCTGTTATCAACGTGCCACTTAAATGATACAGTACAGAGAGTTCAGGAGAGACGCCAGCAGATTAAACGCAGGTCTGAGCAAACGTGCCGACGGTAGCAAAATTGTCTTTTTTTGTTTTACTTTGGGACTTAGTTCTGGCTTATTAGTCTTGTTCCCAGTGTTGCAGTGGAGATAGAGTCCAGATTTTGCCAGAAGATTAATGATATGAGTGATTGCAATACTGTGCATAAAAACGAAGTACATTTATCAGCACAGGTAAATCACAGGTTAGTAATTTTCATTTAACTCCAAGCTGCCGGAGCCTCGAATGACTTCACAGGAAGATGGCTGCCAGTTGTATCATTTTCACCTGGCCTGCGCGGATATACGAGGGAATAAAAGACACCACCGCCGAGTAGAATGCCGTTTGCCAGGGCTTCTGTCGGAGTTGCGTCACTCTGGAATCGGAGAAGGTAAACGTGAGGCTGTGTTTATAAAACGCTCCAGGACACAGATGTGTGGGTGTGGAGCAAGTGGAGATCAGCAATCAGAGTGCGTGCTAATTGCAGTTTGGGAGAAAAGACGTTTTGTTTTTGCCCGTACTCTGACTGCTCTCTGAGGTGAATCACCAAATAGTGCATTCAATGCCAGCCTGCTTTCTGCAAGGTCCTCTCACAGGTAAGGCAGGGGTGACAAGTTCTGCCTTACTTTATATTTACACCTCATCGTTGAACCTGTTTTTCCTCTCTTCTGAATATTTTTCACCTCTCCCTCTCTGTGTCACGCATGTTATTTGGAAGAAATGTGAGCAACCAATCAGATGTGTAGTGAAAAAAAAAGAACAACCCTAACCTCACTCTGGAACTCTACTGGATGAACTTATTCCATCTCTAGAGAATTAAATCTGTCCACAGTTTCAAGTTTTATTATCACTTGTTGGGAGTAGCACAGTGTAATTCGTATTCTGCAATGGTATGGAAGACGAGACCGTGGAAGAACGAGAGTGCAAACAGCAGTGCGATACAGGACAAGACAGTGCAGTATGAGAATGTAAACATGGGGGTGCCGTAAAGGGGGGGGTGCTAGGGTGATGACAGGGGCCCCAGAAATTTTCAATCTTTATTGGTCTGGGTTGAGGGCCCAAAATCTCTAGCAGCACCCCTGTGTGAGTAATAGACAGTGCTATATGGCAATGAGCATGCGGAAAATGACAGCAGCACAGTTAATAAAGGTCAGGTGATATATTAACAGTGTGCAGTACAGTGGGTGCGCGACAGAGGGAGTGATACAGGTCACCGGGTGTTAAGCAACCTGATGGCCTGGGGGCAGAATCTGTCCCCGTAATGGGTGATTATTGCAGTGATGCTCTGGGGGCACTGCACCGAGGGCAGGAGCGAGACGAGGGCGTGAGCTGAGTGGCTGGCATCCCGGACGATGGACCTCGGCCGTCTTCACGAGGAGCTGGATCAGTAACACTGAAGATGATCCGTGTCTGTGATTTCCGAGGCAATCGTGAACGATTAAGTTACCTTGCGGTTAAATCGCCGCCATGGCCCAGACTGCCGGCCTGTATTGTGATAGACCTTCTACTGTTTCTCCGTGATTCAGCGCGGATCCCCACCTCAGATTTAATGCCATGTGATTCAAAGTCCAGACAAAGAACTAAGATGTGCTCATGCCTTCAAACACCCAAGATGACGAGATTGTGACTAATTAATTCCTCGGATGTGCATGATGTCATTCCAAGTGTGCTTATTTAATGTGATTAAATGATGCTTTTAAGTTTTTAATGGCAGGATTGACTAACATCTGAAAGCAAGAGTCGTTTGGTCCATCTTTGATACCTTTTTATACCTTTAGATCACTGTATTTTGGTTGGGAGACAGTCCAAATCAGACTGTAGACCAACAGGAAGTGTCTGCCTCGAGGGATGAACTTCCTGAGGCAACTTCCTACTGAGCAGCTGGGAAACGGAGAGATATTGGCCCTTAAGGACCCGAAGATGGGAGTGAACAGCTAAATAACACATTAACAAATAGACACAAAAAACAGGCTCGTTTTAGACGGGGCATGTTCAATATTTATCGAATATAAGGGCGTATTAGTCAAACTTTTCCAAAGGGTATATGGAAATGCACTTAATTATTCCGAAAATGAAAAGATTGAAAGAAAGTGTCCCTCCGGCATTTCATTGTAGTTTGTAATCAGCCAGTCCCGGCGGAGCGCGATTTTCCGAGCGCTCAGACCCGGCGCGGAAGCCCACTGGAGCTGGGTGCGATGGGGAGCGAGTGAAATTAGAAATTCACTTTAATTTCACTAATTACACCCAAAAGGCACGGGCTGCTAAGATGCTGTGAGAAAACCCATCAACCAGGATTCATTTTTAATGGGAGGTTGGGGTAATAAATAAATTAGGAGCATGATAAATCTTAAAAAAAAAAAAACGAGTCTAACTTGGTTACAGTTGGAACTGGGGAAATACAATGATTATCAACAGGAATTAGGTGGGAAAAACGCTGATGTCAAAACACCAAATTGCTTCTTCAAGGTATTTTATTTCAGTCGGCTTTTGGCTGTTTTTATAACAAACAGGCTAAAGAAAATAAAAGTTTTTCAGTATTAAATCAAGGAAATACGACCCAAAAATCAAAGACTACGTTTTTAAGAGCATTTAATTGGAGATTACCATATTTGCTGTTTTTTGGAAAGTTCCTCCTCTTGACTGTGAAACTCCTGTAATGGGAAGCGCTGCCGATGGCTTTAGCCACCGCGTTGCAGCCGCCATGGGTACACCTCTCACTGACCTCCCCAGCTGGGTGACCTGACCTCCTCCCTGTCACAGTTTGAGCTCCTAAACCCCTACTTGACTCCACTTGCATACGTAACATCATGAAGACTTGCAGCAAATTGGGCCCTGGCTCACGATGATGGCCGAACCATGCACGCGACTCGTGAAGATTGCTTATTTGGTGGATCGTTTGTAATTAAGTGCATGGCTGTGAATTATTAATTTACGCCGAGCACCGTCTGATTTGCACCTACGGCGCTGAAAAAGATTGTGCCCCGCTTTAAATCCAGTCCCAGGAATTTCAGCTTGCAGCAGTAATGCCGGCGTGGGATCTCCTGTAGGCTCATTAAATATACATCATCAATGTGCTGTGACAGAAATCCCAACGTTGACTTCCGTTCGATTCATTATAACCCCCTCCTCTCGCTCCAGTGCAGCATTTTCGGCTCCAATTACACAGGAAGGGAACGTCAATGGAGGGGATACGTGTAACAGTATATGACTAGAACATAAATCGAAAACCTAGCAACTATCAACCGAGTTGTTACAGTCTTCATTTTAGACAAGGTTATTTCAGTTTTCAGCAAGTATTTGTTGATTTGTGCTTTAATATTTTCGTTGTAATAATATTTTTATTACAATAAAATATGCAGTAAAATATGCATTAAATAACTTCGCATTTTTAAAAATAGTTGGGGAAAATAGTTAATACACCTAAAAACACACTACAACGAGCGGAAAGAAGTAAATGTGGAACATATTATTACTGGTGCAATGCATTATTAATCACGGCTCAAATTAAAAATTCAGTTTTTTATTTGTTTTAATTAATACAGTTCAACTTTAATAAAAACCCTTTCTAGTCGTGTTAATTAATTTCATTAGAAATGAATACAGATCGATCTAGTTAATTACATGCTCAAGGTCTTTGCTTTTATGATTCCATTCTCACTAAAAATCAAACGCTGCTTTCAAAAACACAAGGCCTAAGTACATTTTTCCCTTTCATGAAATATGAATCCAGCATGAGAATGAACTGTACTTCTGGTGCTTGTGGTTTGCCCCCCCCTCCCGTCCCCTAGGGATTTCACTAGCATTTGTAACGCTATTACGATAATACCCTGCTAGCACAAGACACTCTATCCGTTCAAGTGAGGAACAGCCGGGGTCCGCGCTTTGTCAACCGCTGTGGATCTACCGCCCCCTGCTGCTGGCTTTAAATATAGCCGCAGCTGAATTTAAATTCAACGTTGAAATTCATTGACATTTGCAACTTCATTTAGTAAGTAAAATCCGGATATCAGGAATATGTTCACTTTTATGTTAAATCTGTGCGTAATTAGCATATTTTACACCATATGAAAACATTTTACTGAAGAATGTTTTGTGTGAAATGGATAACATATTCACACTTCAGAACTTTTTAACCATGCATGTGCTCTGGGAAAGTCGTATAGTCCAGATGGCTGGAATTCCTTAGATCCTAATTATGATAGCTCCAGAGACACTGGGGCTTAATTGGACTAGGGAATTTTGGCTATCTGTAGCATTAGGGCTACTTAGGGACATTTTTGGCTCTCGGCAGCATCCTGCGGCCAATTCGAATGGCAGATAGCCGGTTGCTCAGATCATTTTGTAATAAATGAGAAGAGGTCTTTCCACTCTGCTCTTCGCATGTATGTCGCGTGGATCGGGGGCTTGCAGAGAGATTTGATAAGGCGCGTTTGATAAGCACATCACATCAATTAAAAACCACACATCCTTCTAAATGAAATGTGAGATCACTGATTTAAAGCGATATCCATTGCTAATCACTGATCAGACCCAGAGAAACTGTCATTACCGGAGAAAGTGTATGAGCCTCTTTGAGACACGCCCACGGAACCTCAGGAGGCGGGGCCGGCCTGCACATCAGCCACTGATTAATTTAACCCAAATGTTACTACACTGGCACACACTGTTAAATGAAGCAGACCACAGTCTCCTGTATTCAGCTACAGTGACCTGCAGTTGACCTCATATGACACAGCGCTTACACTCGCTTTAAATCACTTTTATGACATTCATGCCCCATCTCCAAACACTGCGCTAAATTATTACTGAAGTGTTACGTTTTGGTTTAATGTTACAGCAGTATGTTTACTATTTGGATCTCTTTTTATGGCCGTAACTTCAAATGACGCTTTTAATCGTCATTTGCACAGGTAACACGTGCACGTGCACACACACACACACACACACACACGCACACACACGCACACACACACACACAGAGAAAGAGAGAGAGAGAGAGAGAGTTGAGAGCAAAGGTTGGCGTTAAGAGCCTTGCTCAGAGGCCCCATGGATATGTGAATATTGTACCAAAGCCGGGACTCAACCCAGTCACCGTCCCCCCACCCCACCCCACCCCCGTATTGCATGTTTATGTCTGTAAGTTCCATGGGGGGGGGGTGTGACTGCATGCTCTCTGGAGCGGCCTTATGTAACGGTGATGACAATGCCCCCTCTGTCCATGAGAAACAAGGAGACTTTTCAGGGAACATAGCGGCTGCATGGAAACCTTTCTGCGGGTCGGGGTAGCGTATTGGTGTTAGCGTTCCCACTGGGAACTAGTGTCAAAGGCAGCTATGACGAGGCCGCGATCTGTAAGCTAAATATCCAAGAAACATCATTGCGAAGGATGATTTTAAAAATTCTATTAATAAAAATAATGGAATGTTAACTGGGTCTGCCACCCTTATCCCGGAATGGAAGCACGATGAATGAGTCGGTATTTTTGTATCATTTTATACCTGAATGTTCTCAGGGGGACCAGCGAGAGGTGAAACAGCACTGCCGGATGTTTATTACCTCTCAGGCTAGGTGCTGATCGCCGAGAAGCGGCAAGGACAGCGAGCTACAAGCGTACGGAGCCGCTAGGTACTAGCGCTGCCGCTGGGGGCGCCCTCTCCTGAAACGCCAACATCGCTGACAGGAGTGGGAGGAACTTCTAAGAAACTGGCGCACCATGACAAGACCGGCGCCACCTGGGGGACGGGCTGTGTCCTCCTAATGTCTGGATTTTCAAGTTATGTCCTGGTGATCCAGGTGTTTTGACATTTATGCCAAAAAATAAAAACAATGATTTCGTTTTTTTCAATACTAAGGCAAGGAATTCAAGTAATTCTTAAAATAAAACTAAAAATAATCAATTTGGTATTTTGTGGCAACAGTGTGTGCTTGATTGATTGCACAATAATTTTTGTTTAAACACATGCTAAAGTCCAGCTTTCTAAGATGTAGTCGCGAGTCCTGCTCCCTGGTGTGACGTGTAGCCTTCGCCAGTGTCCTTCTTACACAAGGCTGCCTCAGAGTTCATATCCTTGAATATTACCCTTCCATTCTTATTGGCTTTTCCCTTACATTATCTGCACTACCGATGAAAAGTTCAGCAGGCTTACTGTCGGATTTTTAAAGTAGCATTCGCAGCAGGTATGTGAAAATAAACATTACATTTAGTTATCATTGCGTTCACCATAATTGCCAGTTTAGTTTGTCAACCTCAGCTTTAGAGGCCTCTGCCTGAAGCGGTTGGCTTCAAAAAACCTCTTTATAATTTTTCCTAGTTAATATTAAGAATACTTAAGGAAATGCTCCTTACAGAGGCCAGCCCAGATGTTTCTCTAAGGTCGCTTATTTGAGGACTGTTTGTAAGTAACATGCTGTAATTAATAATTAATTTAAATTGCTTTTCTCTTGCTTGCGAATTAGCGAAGTGTTTTCTTTATGTTATTTGTATAACGTTTTCCCCACACCGAAGAATGAATCAGAAAATATAACATC
Source organism: Hyperopisus bebe (assembly GCA_026777045.1). Classification (NCBI taxonomy): domain Eukaryota; kingdom Metazoa; phylum Chordata; class Actinopteri; order Osteoglossiformes; family Mormyridae; genus Hyperopisus; species Hyperopisus bebe. The sequence continues at coordinate 207,667 of JAODJW010000031.1, read as the reverse complement.
CAAAATACTATTTTTTACACTTATACTAATTACACTGTTTTTTTTTAATCACCGCTGTTAAAACCTCCATACTAATGGTCTCTTCTCTGGTTTTTGACATTTTCGTATAGGCCTATTTGTTTAGCAGATGCTTTTGTCAAAATCGACGTACTAGGGAGGATCAAAGAGCAGGACCTACCAGGTTAAGTTCCTTGCTTAAGAGACGAACGGTAAAGTCACTCTGAAATTACCCTAGAAGGCCTAGATGTTGTTATAAGATGTAACTTCTTTTAAAAAATTAAATTGGCGCCTGAAGGAATGATGCTGAAAAGTACATAATATTAGCCGAATTTTCCTTTGTGACTTTCCGTACGGACTGTGCCTTTCGATGCCCCGTAGACGATGGTGCACGTGACGCTCGCAAAGCTATATATACATGTAGACGTCGCTGCTTCTTAACAGCTACTGCTAGCAACTTCGCGAGCAGGCAATATGGCGTCGACGAGCCGGTAGGTGGTTTCCCCCCCATTCGCGAATATCCGTCTTTTAAAATGCGTCATTTCTCCAATACTCACCCATCTGTGTAGTCGGGTGCTTATTGTTATGTAGCTTCTCCGCGAGCTCTCTGTCAGGTGGAACAGCCCCCTGTATCCGGGATGTCGGGCTTTTTGTCCCGCTCGCTCGATCACAGGTATCATCGAGCCGCGGCCCGTTCGCGGCTCCCCGGCGCGATGCCGTGTAACTCCGCCCGGCCGGCGCTCCGTGGGCCCCCTCCACTTGCTTTGTTTGACATTTTAAGCGGCACTGTCATCCCGGACGTACTGCGGCTTATTCACCTACGGACATATAGAGCTTTTCGGGGCCGACTGAGACGGTGCGGGCTCCGGGGCGGCTGGCACACGGGCAGCCCACAGCGGAGCCATTGTTTGCTGGTCTGTCCCGTTTCCCATCCCGGCTTCCGTGTGTCTCCCCCATCTGCCGCCGGTATTGGACCGGGTTCCCTTTCGGTTCCCTTTTTCCGTTTCCTTGGCGGATTTTAGGCTTTTATTGCAAACGGCACAGACTGACCCAGTGCCACTTCGCTGTGTCAACCTGATTGTTTGCGGTAAAACTCAACCACTGCCTAAATGTCTGCGATAATGTGTAAAAAAACAGTCAATGACGCCCAGCAGCTGAAAAAGACAAATGCCCGGGCTAAATATAGCAGGAGGCTGCTGGTGAGCTGCGCTTTTTGTGCTTTGTGATTCACAGGTTTAAGGTGTGGCGTGTCTGCCTGTCATTCCCTACAAGACCTGTAGTGTCGGTAACGTTAATTTAAAGGCCGTTTAATCATTTCACGCCTAGATTTACCTTTAGCATGACGATACTTGGAAAAATGTAAAATTATCCTCAATCATTAAATTTAAAAGCCCTTAGTCTATTAACAGAGACTTGGCTATTTAAAGTTGCACAGCAGAGAGATAAATCCCTCACCGAACAGAAAACGTGACTGAGTTCAGGGCAAACTCCCTCTATTTACTCGCCCTTTAGCACATGAGTCATGACTGCTTTCCCCAGCTGATGCTAAAACCCCTTCTCCTTTCACAGTGGAGACCCCCTTCCCAAGGTGCAGTGCCCCAACCACCCCGATGCCCTGCTGGTGGAGGACTACCGAGCGGGGGACATGATCTGCCCCGAGTGTGGCCTCGTCGTGGGTATGTGGCCTTCGTAGCAGACGCACTCCCCCAGGTCCGGCCCTACATACGGGCTGTTGGCTGTCCGACTTGTCTGTTAGTCAGACTAACCTGCTGAGAGAAATTAATTGGAAAGGCTTTGAACGATGCTGCTTTGGGACTCTGCGGCGCCACATCTTCCACTCATCCCATATAAACGCACCGATTTCACCCCGTCACTCTTTCTGATTTTTAAAGATGTCGCGTCTTATGTTTTCCTGCTGCTTTCCCGGGTACGGACATAACATGCCGCTGATAAATGCCCCCACAGGTCACAGGTCAAGGGGGGGTCCATGTATCAGTCTGCGAGTCAGGGAACTGCTGTCTGCCTGATGCAGAACAACGTTAACCCGGATTTGGCTGGGGGGGGTGTCTTTGTAGTCAGGGGGTTTGTAAACGTGTGTGATTTGGTGGGGGCGGGGGGTCCTTTCTGTCTGTCTGATTAGGTTTAATATGCAATGAAAGATGACATGACAAAAAGGGCCTGATTTGTGACTGCTACTGTCATCTGGCTGGTTCTGGCACGAATGTAGGACAAAGACGAGGCTGGGGGTGCCTGTCAGTGCAGGATCGCAGCTCCTTGCTCTCTTTTATTAAAGGAGGATCCATTATTTGTATTGTGGGTCAATGGTGGAATCACGGTGCCCTATTCAGCGGCGGAGGCTGCACTTCAAACGGGTCGCTGACTCTAGATTTTTAGTTTTCTTTTATTCCGATGGTAGTCCACCATTTTCAAACAAATCGTCCAATGGGGGGTCCTTATTGTAATTAAAACTTTTCATCCCGTTTTGCAAATAATTATTGTATTTTTTTGTGGGGTTAGGCCAACATTGCTAGTTGCTGAAATAATTAGGTGTCCTTTAAGATTTTAATCAAGCCCAGAATTAACATGTTAATTCCTTAATGATGGAAATATTGCACATCTGTTTTTGTTAAAGTAGAAAAGTTGTTTTCATAAGAATCAAATGTGTTCTTGAGTCAGGTACCAGTCTCTGCCTGCTGGTGGTGATAGAGAGGCGTGTTTTTTTTTTTTTTGCATTTCTCTTCCGCCTCCACCTGCTTCCTGTATCTTTCCCTGGTGTTAAAAAAGAACCTGGGTTCCGGGGAAGCGATCTGTGTTCCCACGGAGTCCCGTGATCCTGGGGCTGTTGTCATGCTCTGTCAGGGTGATTAGTTATTTTAGTTTGCCTTGTTACATTAAACATTGTAAACTGATCTCATGAACATTAAATGATATGTATTCATAGTATCACTGCCTTCAGCTAGCTCAGGGGTTGCCAATCTTATCCGCAAAGGGCTGGTGTGTATGCAGGTTTTTGGGATAACCTGTAGGTCAGCTGTTCAAACCCAGGTGTGAGGATTCTTCAGCCAATCAGTCCTCTAATTAGTAATCTAATTAAGGAGTTGCAGTGAAAACCCGCATACACACTGACCCTATGCGGATAAGATTGGGCACCCCTGAGCTAGCTAGATGGGGTTAGTGTTCTCTGTCTGAGTGGTGAGTTTTCAACTGTAATGGAGATGTAAGTCACGTGATGTTAGATGTAGATATGTTGTGTGTTCAGAGCATCTCTGATTTTTGTCAGCTAAATATTGATTGTGTCTGAATGTGGATAGCTAATGTTCTTTATCATTAGGGATCCGTCATCAGTGTAGCACAGAGTTTCAGCACCAGGCATGTTTGAACCTGAATTATTGTTCTGAGAAGGTTGACTGTGGTGTTTTTTTGAAGACTTATTCTGGACATCAGCTAAATATTGTCAGTAATATCCATGTTACCAGCTCATCCTTTTATTGTTACATCAATGGGACATCAGTGCTTTTCCAGGTGGTGGTAAGGAAAGGAAATGTATGATCCTATAGATCGCTGCAGAGTGGGGAGGGGTGCTTCTGCACATCTGACGCATGATGGGTAGTCATCCTACCAGCAGGGGGCAACAGTAAAGAACAAGCCAGGTCTGCAGAGGTCTTTCCATGGGGAGTGCCCTGGCTCATGTGTGGGCTGCTGATCTGCACACGATATGGCAGTGATCTGTAACTTCCTGCTTTGCATTACCTGACCCCTGCCTCATTTCTGGGGCGTCCCAGTGGATTCTTGCAGAAGAGAGCTAAACGCTTAAAGTGACCTTTATTCTTTCACCTTTATTATCATATAGGGTGTTTCTCTGTGTAGTTCACCTAAAGTGTTTAAATGAGGGAAATGGTCAAAACAATGTAGGAGAGGAAACACAAACTTCTGCAGTAGAAAGAACCTTACAGAAGTCAAAGGTCAGCTGGCTGCCCAACCCCCTTCAGTGCTAACAATGTATGCGTCAAAAACAGGTGTGTGTTGGGGGGGGGAGGCTTCTGTTTAGCCTGCTGTTAGCACAACTGCTGGTGAGTTGGTCTGTGCAGTACATTCCAGTTAGTGATGTCATCATTCACCAATCACAGACCAATATGGCGGGGTGGTGGGGGGACGTTCAGAGCTGGATCTTCTCAGGCTGGGGGGTTTTATGTCCCCAAGACAACCATTATAATTCTTATGTGGGAACAGGTTGGCCTTCCGTTCACACACTGCCAGGGGGGAGGGGGCTGCTTTTAATCCGGTGTATAGATCATGCCATCGGAATACATCTGGTTTAGGAGTTGGTGTGTGGAATAAGGCAGCTTGGCTGTGTGACTGTGAAATTTAAGTGGATAATGATTGTTTAAAGGAAAGGGAAAGTGATTAGTTGTCATTGACACACCACAGCAAGCAGTGCCCAACGCCAAATGTGTTTTATGCATTTAAACCACAAATCACATCGTAACATAGCAGGTGGCAGCTTACTCAGTGCCCGGGGAGCAGCGCTTGGGGTGCTACCTTGCTCAGTGGTGCCTTACTGGTCGGGGATTCGAACTGGGAATCTTTCGATTACAAGTGCACGTCCCATTAGGCCACCACCTAAATCTGTGCCATGTGCTCAATACGATTTCCTTTCCGTGTGCAGAAATTTGATGAACAGGCTACTTTTGGGTTGAATTGTCTAGTCTGTCATTCCCTCGATGGCCACACGGTGGCACATCATGCTGGGGAATTAACTCCAGACCTCGCAAGTGCTACATTGTCGTTAAATGACTTGTTTGCCTAAAAATGGAAAGTTGAAAACCATTTTAATATTGTTTTCAACTTGTTTGCAAATATACAAAATGTGTTCTGAGGAAGGCAGACAGCGAATCCTAATGTGAAAGGTGTAGAGCTGGTTTTCAAGTAGTAAACATCCGCAAAGAAGTCTTTCTGTTAAGGAAGTGGACTAATTTTATTATTTGTAAATTAGATGCTTAGCTCATTTTTTTTCGACACAGCCACTTAATTTACATACATTACCCATAATCCTTAAGCCGTCTGCGGTGGTACCTGTAAGTTACCCGTACACTGAACTGAGAGAGGCCTCCCAGCTGATTATCCCTTGTGTTACGATCTCTACTGACCCTCAGGAACAAGTGCAATTCTGGTATGACCAGTAGGGGTCAGGATTCTGCTCAGGGTGTATTTTATTACAGGCCCTCCCCTCCTTCCAAGGAAATGACTCATAGTTTAAATTTGGAAGCTCGGTCTTGACAACGTGAGGAATTGCATCACCCGCGCCCCCAACAGGCCCCCCCTTGGCACGGCGTGATGCGATCACTCGCATTCCGTTCAGGGCCCAGTAATTACCGTCTCAGATCCAGTGCCTGGACCTGCTGTCCCAGGCGGGACCCTCGAAAGCAGCAGGAGTGTGGAGTCTGAGGCCAGCTGCTGATTTATTTCCCGGAGTCTGTTGTCTGGCAGTACTTCTGCTAGTCTGTGTAAGCAAAAGCCCCTCCGTTTCGGCTTGAGTAAGGCCTCTAACCCTCAGTTGCTCCTGGGACTGTTTGACCCTGATTTCGCATAAATGAGATGTACTTGTGATGGTCCCGATTCCCTGCAGGGGACCGCGTCATCGACGTTGGGTCAGAGTGGAGGACCTTCAGCAACGAGAAGGCCACAAAAGACCCGTCCCGAGTGGGCGATGCTCAGAACCCGCTGCTCAATGGCGGGGACCTCACCACCATGATCAGCAAGGTACCGGAACCAGGGTCCAAAACACCCGCGCGTAACCCCCGAGCACATTGGCGGTTTCTGGACCTGCCTTCTGTAATCACCAGCTAATGTCACCGATTCACGTCGGATTGAGTTGCGATCGAGATCGGATTGAGGTGTTTATCGCCCGTGCAGGGAACGGGCGCGGCCAGCTTCGATGAGTTCGGCAATTCCAAGTACCAGAACCGCCGGACCATGAGCAGCTCGGATCGGGCCATGTTGAACGCCTTCAAGGAGATCAGCACCATGGCCGACAGGATCAACCTCCCCCGGAACATCATCGTGAGTGTCTGCCTTCGGCCCGGCGGACCGGCACCTTCTTTCACACGCCGTTTGACGGAAATCCTCCTTTTCTGTAACCTACCCAGGACCGAACAAACAACCTGTTTAAGCAAGTTTACGAGCAGAAGAGCCTGAAAGGCAGGAGCAACGACGCCATTGCCTCAGCCTGCCTCTACATCGCCTGCCGACAGGAGGGTGTCCCGCGGACCTTCAAAGGTACGTTCCAGCATCTCCTGACCGCTGAAGACGTTCTTCCCTGTCCCTTTTCTGACGGCCCGTCCTCCCACAGAGATCTGCGCCGTGTCTCGGATTTCCAAGAAGGAGATCGGCCGGTGCTTCAAGCTCATCCTGAAGGCGCTGGAGACGAGCGTGGACCTCATCACCACCGGCGACTTCATGTCGCGCTTCTGCTCCAACCTGGGGCTGCCCAAGCAGGTGCAGATGGCTGCCACCTACATCGCCCGCAAAGCCGTGGAGCTGGACCTGGTGCCCGGACGCAGCCCCATCTCCGTGGCGGCTGCTGCCATCTACATGGCCTCCCAGGCGTCCGCTGAAAAGAAGACCCAGAAAGGCAAGCCCCCCCACCCAAACACCAACCATAACCCCACCCACATGACACCAGCAGTGTTACTGGTTACATTTGTCTCCATATGGGGAAGTATGCAGGCGGTTAGATGGCACTGATTTGTAAATTGACTACTTCGGGGTGGCGATTGGTTCAAGACCCACGGACCTTATTCTTGAACCCCCCCCCATATTGCTAGATATCTGCCCCAGATCTTTTGCAGATGGATCAAGTCATTGGTGAATTTCTTTTGTTAATGACAAAAATAAAATGTTTCTCTCCCTCCTCAGAAATCGGAGACATTGCTGGAGTGGCAGATGTCACTATCCGGCAGTCCTATAGGCTCATATACCCCCGAGCTGCCGACCTCTTCCCCCCCGACTTCAAGTTCGACACCCCTGTGGACAAGTTGCCCGCGCTGTGATATGTTTTCTTTTTTTTTTTTTGTATTTTTAGGAGTTTTTTATGAAATTCAATTTCTAAGAAACTTAACTTTGTTTTGCTGGTGAAATTCGAATCTTTGTAAAGAAGTTTCCGGGTATACAAGTGTACAGAACGCATTCCGAAGCTTTAACAAACTCGTCTCCTAAATCTCGTTGGTGTATATACTGTATATATGTCCGATTCGCAACTATAATTGGTGATTGCAGTTAGGCTGGTTTCATACTGTATTTACACTTTCTTTTTGTAGGAAATGAGCAAGTTATATTTTGTTAGTTGTATGCAACATACTTAGTAAATTAAAATAAATAAACACCATTTCCCTGCTTGGTGAGTCATCTGTGTGGCGGGGGGGGTGTCTCAAAGGGGAACAGCATAACTCTCTCCTCTGGTGGCTCGTGTGACATTCCTACTGACCTTTCCACTAGCCGGTAAATTCCTTAAAGTCCCCCATTGTTATGAAATATGCAGAGTATGTTGGGGGCTTCTTTGTTTTGGGGGCGGGGTGTGGTTAGGGTTAGGACTCGGGGCCTGTGATTGCCGTTAAAGAGCCTGACGGCGGCCCTTCGTTCCCACACTGTGACCCCCCCCAAGCCTGCTCCCATATAGGCATCTCATGGAGAGCAAGATGGTACTGGTGGAAAAAAGACTGCTGGTCCCCATAGCAATGCAAAATATATCACCGTTCTGTTTTGTATTCCAGTGCTGGGGGGGGTCCCCATCTGTATCCCTCCCACTCCTTAGCTGCCGATGTATAAATTAGTCAAACTTAAGTACACACCTTGGCCACACCCCCTGTAAAGTTGGTTGGACAAGTCTAACAGGTAAAATTTCCTTTTTCCAGAAACTGGAACATTTTCACCTGAGGGCTGTGGTTTTTTCGGTTTTGGTTTTTTTTTTATAAAATCCTGTCACATGGAGCTCAGCTATTGGCTGTGTGACATGATCAAGTCCAAACAAGGTGCCAACACACACACACCATTCCCTCACCCAGCAACTCCGGGTTTAATATTCTTACACTCTAATGTTGTACAAGTTTCTATCTGATTCTGAAGCTAATTTACAACCCCCCCTCCCCCAACCCATAAACACCACACACAAAGAGGAAGAAACAGCCATCTCTGCTACAGCTGTTTAATTTGTGCATTCACAATATGCATAATAACTGTAAAGTATTTAGCACCCCGCGCTCATCGCCGCCGCCCTGCAGGCCAGGCGGTGGCAAACCTTTCACAACCATCGCTCCTCGTGCTCAAGCAGCCGGTTTAGCATACAGTATATAGAAAAAGGTATTTACAACCTATTTTCACAAGTAAGCTGAAACTTTCAAAACTACAGGTAAAATTAGTGCTTTCAACATAACTGTGTAAATACACCCCCCCCCCACCCTGTAGTGATTCATCTTTAAAAACATTTACTGTACAGCGTCAGAGCTGAGCCCAGTTCATGTTGGTATGAGGATCCCCGCAGGCCGAGTGAGTATGGGGGCTTCCTCACAAACACCCCAAGGTAACATCCAGGCCCCTGAACAGCGAGACGATTACGACGCTCTTGCTCCTGCTCTCTGAATGAAGCCGTGGCACATCAGCTGACTGGTCCTGGATCAGCTCTGCTGCTCTGGCATCGTTAGAGGCCTGGCTTTGCCCTGTCCCGGCTGGAAATAAGCACCCCCCCCCCCCAAAACAAAGGGCTGCTTTGGCATGCACAATACTAAAATATACACTTCAGTTTTTATGAATATACATTTTTTTACATTCCGTTTCAGAGGTCCAGAATGGCTTTCATCTTCTGACATCATTCCATCGCTGAAATACCAAAAATATCTGTGTAAAAACACACTTCCCCCTTTACAGCAGATCCAACATGCTGGTTTTCTAAAATACAATATGAAACTATACAGTTTGCTTCTCCGACGATGGTCATACAGGACTTTTGATCCCCCTGTTTCTTTTAAAATTAAGCTCTCCCAGCAAATAGTTTTTTTTTTTTTGCTGCGATTCCGATTTAAAAATGGATACAAAAATATGACCATTTGGCAACCAGGTCCGGTAGCTTCTCTGTACCTGTCCGTTAGCGATCGGAAGCTTTTTAAAATCAGCGACGAAAACACATAAGGCATATTAAAAACAGATGCAATAAATACAAAAACAAGGCAGGGATGAAATTAACGTTCTGGTGGGAAGAGTCAATTGAGGAGACCTTGTGTCTGATGTAAAGAATGTCAATATTTGATAGCCTCTTACTTTGGACGGACCTCTGGTCTCATTCAAAGTATGCAAGGATGTCCATAAGTTCGACTGCATCCAGGGCAAAAAGGCAAACTGTCTGAGAAGCCAGGGGTACGGGAGGGTGAAGGCATTTCAGAGCGAAATAAGCGCCACTCTGCGATTGATTGAGAAGTCCGTATTTGCACTAATTCATCGAAAATGTTCCCAGTGCTGAGACGATATGAAAGGATCACACCTGTGAGGTCACCTCCACCTGCTTCAAAGGCAGTCCTATTAGAAATAAAGTCTTCATTGTGTTTTCATATATATATATATGAAAAACGACAAAAAACACTTGTGGGTCCGAAAAATGGCACAGAGTGCAACAGAAGGCTGGAGAATAACGGCAGATCTTCGCCAGGTGAGGTTGGTTGGAGCTACAGGCAGCTGTGCCGGTTC
>JAODJW010000031.1:186722-197838 GCA_026777045.1 Hyperopisus bebe | reverse complement strand
ACAGTGTTGTGGGGTGGGGGGGTGTGGAGGGGTCGGGGGCTAACACCAGTCTGCAATGTAGTCGAAGTCGAAGAACAGCTCCTGTTCTTCCACGGTCAGGAATCTGGGCTCCCGGGGCGGTGTGAGGATAGGAGCCTCCGAGGTGAATTCCTCGTCGAAGTTACTGACGTCCTCCCGGCCCTGGATGGTCGGGACGAACGGGGGTCTCACCCTCTTGGCAAGCAGCCCGTTCCAGTCGACGGTCTGGGGGAAAAACAGGAAGAGAGCAGGTGAGACCGGCCGGCTGCCTCCCCCAGGTAACGGCGAACAAGGAGCCCGGGGCTTCGTTTGCGTACCCTGAAGAAAGGATGCCTTTTCACTTCCTCGGCGTCACGCTCCCCCGCTCCAAGACGCCTTTCCGGATTTCTCCTCAGAAGCTGCAGATGAGATACATGAAAGAGGAAGAATGAATCACACGAGGGGAAGCAACCAATTACGCAGTAATTGTAAATATCGGCATATCTGACGATTCCCACGAAACAGGCTGAAGATGGAGAGATCGAGCGAAATATCGCCTGGTCTACGTCCGACTGGAGACGGACACGCACCCTGCGCATGATGGAGATCGCTTCTGTTGAGAGGAATCTCGGGTAACGGACTTCATCGTTGACTATGCTGTCGAACACCTCTTCCTCATCATCGCCGGGGAAAGGGGACTGTGGTTACAGGGTAAGAGGATAAGCAATACTGCCCCCTGTGTACCGTCAGGGTAATCACATGACCGGATTTACGTTTTAGCTTTAACTTGGGTCTGAGAGAGACCTCTCTTCCATCTCACTCAGTTTTAATGGCAGGGAGGAATTTCATGAAGCCAGACACCACACACCTCCCCGACCAGCATCTCGAAGATCAGCACTCCAAGTCCCCACCAGTCCACCGCCCGTGTGTAGGACGTCTCCGTCAGCACCTCAGGCGCCAGAAACTCTGGCGTTCCGCAGAACGTGCTGGTGCGGTCCCTGAATCCCATTCCTTGGGAGGAGCATGGTGTCAAATGGCCGGCGTTGAGAGCACAGTCCGTTAGCGAGCACCGGCATGTGCGGTTAAGATGGAGTCCATACCTTCTTTACAAAGACCAAAGTCGGCGATCTTCACGTATCCCTCGGTGTCCAAAAGTAGGTTATCCAGCTTCAGATCTCTAGGAGGAGGAAACAGGAGTGATTAGTCCTGAGGAAGGCAATTGGGGCAGTGTTTAGGCCTGATTGGTAGGTCGCTGGTTCAAATTCCGGGGTCATCAGAGTGGTCTCACTGTAGGGCCCTTGAGCGAGGTCCTTAACCCCCCCCCCCCTCCTGCTGCTGGGACTGCCTGACGCTGCTTTCTGAATTACTAAATGAATTAAATGAAAATGGAAAAACAGAATACATTCTCACAGTACCACTGGCTATTCTGTAAGGGCTCAAGGAAGATCGGAAAAAAGTGTCATGAATGGTACGAGGATCGAATGGGTGCAGTGTGGGGGAGGGTAGGTGCAGTGTGGGGGAGGGTAGGTGCAGTGTGGGGGAGGGTGTTTTGTGTTCTGGAAAGCGAGCTGATCTTACCTGTATACTATCTTGTGTTCATGTAAGAACTGCAGTCCCAGGACCACACAGGCGGCATAAAATCTGTAGGGAAGAGACACAGCCATGGGTATCTGATACTGGTGCAGATATCTGGGATGTTTCTGACTCGGTCTGACAAAGCCAATCCCAGCACGGGACGTCGCCACTCACACGGCCCGTGGCTCGGAGAAGACGTCGGCGTGGATATGCATCATGAGGTCACCGCCGGCCGCGTACTCCATCACGAAGCACACGTGGTCTTTGGTCTGGAAGCAGGCGAAGAGGTTGACCAGGAATGGGTGACGTACGCTGTTCACAGTCTCGAAGATCCTCTTCTCGCACATCAGACTGTGGTTGGGGTGGGTAGACACATCAACAACTGAATGGACTTTGCAAGAAGGTAAAAATCAAGCGTCCCACTGACAGCCGGGGGGGGGGGGCGTACCTGTCCACTTCATCTCGAGCCACGATGTCTCCTTTCTTTAAGGCCTTGATGGCAAACATCTCCCCTGTGCTCTTGTACTCAGCCAGTAAAACCTATCAAAACAAAGGGCAGTTTCTATAGAGCCCAATGACATGGCAGCCACCCACTTCCCTGACTTACCAAGCACAGTCATGAAATGCAAAGATCTCTAAATCTCTTATGAACAGAAGTTTACCAAATATGAAATTACCTTTCCGAAATGACCACGGCCTAAAACCGCAATGCATTTGAAGTCACTCAGATTGAACTGGAACTGGTCTTCATCCCTATGAGGGGGTGGGTTTGAGGAAGGGGGGGGGGCATCAGCGAGAGAGGCACAATGCGCTGCTGTACATATCCGACACCAAACACGAGATTCAGCCGTTCATTGGATGACGAGATTGTCCAAAAAAAAAAGCTGTAATTCACAGAAACAGCCTATAGGGGTCCTTCTCACCTTATTTCTGCTGTAAACTCCAGATCAGACTTCTGGGTCTCCTGCCCTGCCACGGTGTCGTGTTCTGGTTCAACTACTATGCTATTCCTCTCATCCAGGAAGTTGAACGTTTCCAGAGCCTTCTGTTAGAGGGAATGAGGGGGTGGGGTTATCAAGAGAAAACTAAGTCAGATTTAACCACAGATGGAAATGAGATATAGCATTTAAATATTGACACTGATAAGATGGTAGGGCCCATGTGGAGGTCTGCCACAGGCCTTGGCTACCTTGACTTCATCCTTGTCGGGGGTCTTGCTCTCGGGGGGTGGCTCGTGGATCTCAGGGGGGTGAGAGTTCCGTTTGGGCACAGGGGGCTGTTCCTTGTCAAAGTCAAGCTTGGTCACCGTTGGGTCGCTGCTGCAAGCATTGAACGCGCGTTACTGTTCCCCCATCCGCACACCTCCGTGGAAACACGCCCCCACATACGCGCGTCATTTCCATCACCCTCCAGCCAAAATCTTATCACTTCATCTCCAATGTCATAATTTCCTCCGCTACGATTTGTGCGCCTTTAGCATTAGCCTGCAAACTTCCCAGCGAGCACACAGTGGTGCTTCACGCACAACGGAGCGTGACAACATGACTCGACACGAGAAAAGGAAGAGGAACATTTGGTGGAACAGAGGAGGAACTGAGCGGAGAAAAGTGGAGCTTGGCAGTACCTGCTACTGGTTGGGGACCCCGGCTGGACGGGGGACGCCGGTTCCACCGGCAACTCGGCCACCTGGGGACTGAAGGAGTGGTTGACGGATGGGATGGCTCTTCTAATGAGCCGCCCCCAAGTGGCGATGTTGATCTTCATCTCAGGGGCACGTGGGAAAGTTTTTCCTGTGTGCAGGGGGCGGGGTCAGGCATTGGCATGAGTCAGCTGGGTCAACAGGCCACTATAACTCTTCATAGTTTTCCTCCACTCAAGAGACCCAACTTGGTAACCATGACGCTGGGTCACCAGTGCGCCTCGGGCTGCCTGGGTACCTAATTTAAGGTCTGCAGAACCGGTTTTGACACCTCAGTGAAGCTGGGATATGCTTCTCTGCTTTTTCTGAATTCCTGATCCCGTGACCGATGAAAATGAGTATTCTGTGGTATTCACCTTGCTGCTTTGAAAAGATCTTCTTCTGCCTCTGCAGCTTGGGTCTCCTCTCAATAACAGGGTTGAAAAACGTGACCTGCAGAGGTGACGTTAGAGGTTAAGAGGCGGTATCTCCACCCACTGGGAAGGGGCTTGGAAAGAGGGACCTACTTCTGCGAAGAGTGTGCCCTGTGGCTCCAGGTAGAGGCACATGCCATGGCGTTGGTTGTCCAGAAAGTCCTCGAGCCGCAGGAACTTGACAGCACACAGGGATCGCCAGTCCCTCCAGTACACAGAGATTTCCAGCTCTCGGGACTGCAGGGAGAGGTGGGAACAGGGCCATCGTTCAGAGCTGTAAATGTTTACCCTCACGAATGCCTGAACATCTCTTACATCCCACATCGGGGTGCTAAAAGAATCACAAAGACTTTATCTGAATAAAGACCACAAAGCTGCCGTTATGTCATCGGGACAAAGCTGCTTTCCGGGTCGAGTGGCATCCTGGGACCCAAAGTACAGCACGTGGGCCGTAGCTGGAGTGTCAGGAGGTGCTGGGCTGCTTGCACAAGCCCAGATTAGGAGCAGGACTTGTGTAAGGCATTATTAGGTGGTACGAGATTAGCACTAATCAGGGTTTGGCATGATGTCTTGTCGGCCCGAAACAGGCCTCGAACTGCCTCGGTACACAGCTGATTGCCAATCACACAAGACTCCCGTTGTTCAGACATATCGCATCAAAGTTATCCGCAGTTTTTTTTTTTTGTGCGAATATGGGGGCATCATCGAAAGGTGGAGTGTTAGCACAGTGAAGTCAACTTCCTATACGCAAGAGTCCCGTAAACATCAACGCTACAATGTATCACACACTGAAGGCTGGACCATCTACCAAACACCACACGTCCCGTTACTCAAACATCACTTCCTGTTGTTAAGCACTGTTGCCCCCCCCCCCCATATCACTCAACCACGGTGGCACATTAGGGTGGTCCTACCCGGTCCAACTCCAGAGTGAACTTCTGGTCCCAGGACTGGTTGCTTACAGGCTTCCAGCTGGTCTGTCCCACCACTGTGTTGTCCAGCTTCAGCACTGCGCTGATCTCATCTGTATGCGACACAAACAAACAATGGGACACCATGGGACTACAATAGGCAAATCCCATCACCAGAATGCAGTGGGTGTATCGTCCAATCAATCCTGGATATACTGCAGAGGCTACAGGCTATGGAAAAAGAAAATCCTATAAGTGTCCAACAGGAGGCGCTCACTCAACTGGACAGGTCGTCTGTCTTGGAGAAACTGCGGCTCCCGCCCACTTTGCTGCGGGTGCTGCGACCCATGAAGGAGGACCGCGTGTCGCTGGGGCTCCAGCTTGGCAGCGGCACCGGCGCCGCCTTGGACCGGCCCGGGACGCTCTCCAGGAGGTCCTGGCAGCCCATCAGTCTTACGTCCAGTGTGCCTACAAGGTGGGGGGCGGGGGAGAGGGGTGTCAACGGCAGAGCCTGAGGCAGATCACCCCTCCCACCGATAAAAATGCACGTCCATAGATGTCGGTGGCTGATGAATGCGACGGTCGCTGCTTATATTGCGCTGTGTAAACTATGGGACAGAGGCATCCCTTCCTAACGGGCCCTGTGGAGATGCTGGCACTGTCCAGACACCCTCACAGCGTGACATGATGGCCAGACATGCCTACGAGAAGCACCCAAGCCTCCACGGAGTGCTGCGGAGATGTTTACTCAGCAATGAATCTCAGCTCAGAAACATCACAGCAGCACTGGAGAAGAGTTAACAACTCCATGATGTTATTAAACCACATAAAACCACACCAAAGCATATGGATAAACTTCCTGCCTGTTAGCGCCGCGGGCTTGGCCACGGTGCTGTACTGGTTCTGTGTGGAAATGATGCTCTGCCGGGGGCTCAGCGCCGGAGAGGCCACCATCGCCAGCTCCTCCATGATGACGCTGCACTTGGGGTCGTTTTTGGGCAGCTCGCTCAGCCGCTGCTCCAGCGAGAACTTCAGCAGGTCCAGCTTCTGACTGGACTCGTTGAACCGCGCCTGGGCCTGCGTGACGGGGAGGACGGAGAGAGCACCCGGCGTTTAATGGGATGCGGGATTATTTTCTGGCACCAGAAGGCCACCCAGATACCGGACATTCAACGCCACACAATCATTTTACCCTCATAATTGAAAACACAACAAGAGTAACATCTACACTCGAGTCACAAACCCACATACCCGCAGTGCCCGAGTGAATAATCACTGTAAGCAGAATGTTAAACTCCGGGGCTTAGCTAAACAAAACAGCCTTTTACTCGTAGAATTTTGTCTGTCATACAGGAAACTTTAAGAGCTGAATGACCAGCCCAAATTTCATGGTGTTAACTGGACATTACTTCAGGATGCGGGGGCCCCCCATTAAGCAATGACGACGGGGCCGCCTACCTCAGAGTGAGCCTTCTTCTCGGTGACCTTGCCGGACCCCAGTAGCTTCATGACGTTCTTGGCGCCCTCGGTGACGGCGTACTCGATGCGGAGATGATGCCGGAGCTCTTCTAGCCGCAGATCCAGCGGGCTGATGATCGGCTTGGCTGGGGAAGAGATGGTGGGCCAGTTGCACTTAAGGAAGCCCACGTGGATGTGGTCTACACCCCATGAGAATCACAGAGCCACTGACCTCTCATCTCAACTCGCAGACAAACGGTCCAGTGCTGACCCCATTGGCCCGGTCAAAGCCCACGTGACCCCCTAGGCAAGCTGTTCACCCAGGATGCCTATTGGGTCAGCCGGCACAGCTGCTTACCAATCCCGTCATTGTTCTCGAAGCCCATCTCGTTGGTCTGGCTGGCTTTCAGAATCTGCATCCTGATGAACTCGATCTTCGTCTTGCTGTCCTGCAGCATCTGCTGCGCTGTGGCAAGAAGCTTGCGGTCCTGGTGAGGGGAACAGGAACGTGAACAGCGCACCCCAGTGGTCGGCCTCGTACCCGGTCACAGCTAAAAGGACAGGCTCTTAACCTGTCAGCCATGAGCCATATCACATATGACCTGGGAATTTCCATTTGATAAATCCATGCTAAGTTAAGCCACATCTCATATGTTGAGATGGTTTGTGGCTCAATGGATTACAACTCTGTGCCTGCAATTAGATGGTCAGCTTGAATCCAGGGGCTGGCAGACTGATGCCACTGTTGGACTCCCTGGCGAGACCCTTAACCCCCAGCTTCGGAAGTGCTGCATGCTGGCTGACCGTGGACTGTGACCCCCCCCACCCCTCAAAGACCCATCTGTGCGGGTCTTATGGATAGCAAGATGGGGTTGGCGAAAAGTATCACGATTCCATTCCATTTTATTCATTGGATTGTATCCTCTACTGAGAGTTAACATCTATGTCCATATATTAGTGTAATTAACTGATTACTAAGCTATGAGATACACACACTTGGGAAAAGGTGAGGTAATTGTGGCTACTTAAAAAAAAAAAAAAAAAAAAAAAAAAAAAAAGAAACCCCAAAGGAAGACATCCCCAACATTTCCTAATAAGTCACACCAGCTGCCAGGGCCGTCTGACAAATAAACAAAATTCCATACGAAATTCTTCCCTCAGTTCCCTGTCAGGAGACACGCTCTGTTATTTCCTGGTGGACACGAGGCTGGTGTCATTTCCTACAGGATGTGGGACTCTTCCGGCCCCTGGAACCGCTCTTGGAGAGTTACCCCCCCCCCCCACACCGCATTCTGCTTTTCTCCACTGAAGAATCTTATCCTAAGTGGGCATAAAGCAGCCATACAGGAACACGTCGAAGCTAGGTTTAGCGCATAGCTAAGGCCGCAACGCGTAGCCACAATTCTGCTCGGTCAGGCAGGATACAGGATGATTGAAAACGGGTGGAAGTGACACGAGAGACTACAGCTTTCAGAATCTCCGTGAGGCAGAGTGCTGATGTACCTGCTGATTAAGCCGTATGACGTCATTCCCAAGTTAAACGGTAACCTGGACCGAGCGGTGGAGTTTACCGCCACTCAAACCATGTATCTGCATGAGGCCCCCTGTTAGCCAATAAATATTAAAATGTGATGAGCTCAGCCCACAAACTCTATTCAAACTCAGGTTCTACAGGAGCTACGATGACTTCTGGTACAAAGCGTCAGTGCTAATGGGCACTGATAACCGAAAAGTTACCATCCATAATTGCCAACTCTAAGGTTAATCTGATAACGCAAAACGGAAACCACTAAAAATTTTAAGGAAGCTAACGACGACTGCTAACTTTTATCCTATGAATTTAATCTGGTCATATTTAAAACTGTCTGGGCTAAATGTAAGTGAACAATCACATATTATGTTTACACATAGTCAGCCAACACCATCCCTAATAGATTGCTACAGACATACTCAGGACAGACTGGAACAAATGTGTGAAGTTAGCTTTGCTAATTAGCAGTTAGTGGATTAGTGGGACCCTGCTCAACTGGCTAAGTCTCTGTGCCTGTGATCAGAACATTGCTGGTTCAAGCCTCAGTCTTGTACTTGCAAATGGCAAATCAAAACATCATCATTTAATGATTAACGCTGCTCATTTTAGGCCCGTGGGAAGGTGACTGACCTTCACGGTTGGCAAGGACAGAGAGCTAGAGTCCATCCAGAGCTTGACCTCTATCTGACTAGTTGACTAAGCAGCTTAGTGGCTAAAATAGGGCTGATCTGACCCCCACCTCAAGGCCACCTCTAAGGGGACTGGCAAAATACGGGCTGGATCCAAACATGCAGAACTTTATTAGCCCACATTTGAGGTACTCTCACTTCCTGTCACCATGGGGAATCATCCCACAGTGAAAGATTAACTTCTACCACTGCAGATAAACAGCCGTCATAAAGGGCCGTCAGCCTGCCTCTCCTCCACCAGAGGGGAAAAACTCCGAAGCGGACGCTAATCCGTGCCACCAGCTACCCGCTCGGCCAGACCGAGGCCTTCCGCGCTCGCCGTGCTAACAGAGAGTCACACGTGGCTAGGCAGCTGCCCGCGACGACCTTTTATCAGTATTTGTTAGGTGAGGTTTTTGACATCGGCGGGTTAAAGGTGCTTTGCCCGTGATGAAGAGGTTGCCGGTTCAAATCCAATAGAATCAGAATCAGAATCAGCTTTATTCGCCAAGTGTACTGGGACACACAACTAATTTGGTTCCGGCTGCTAGAGACTCCCTAGAACACAGACAATAAGTGACACTGTACAAACAATAAATTACACTATACAAGACTATACACTATAAAATTTGAAATATACACACATGGGTAACACTGTGCGATATATGCGCTATATATGTGATATATATGCTGTGCGGTATATGGTGCGAGTGTAATAGTCAGCGGAGTTATGCCACAGTTGGCCCCCAGAGCAAGGCTTTGACCCCTAGTTGCTCCAAGGACAGTCTGACCTGCTTTGTTGCTTTGCATAAAAGTCTCTCCTAAATCAATAAACAAAGAACAAACACAGCGCAATAAAACTGGGGCCTCGGCGCACAAACTAATATCCTCCCGTAATGCAAACAGGTTCCTTTGCTAATCTATAGCACTTAACTTTAAAATGACCTTTTCTACATCCTCTGCTCCAGCAAAGACAATGCACCTGCTTAATACTCTACTAGCACGAGAACATTGACTGGGGATCTCTAAAGCCCCACAATCATAACCACCTATTACAGGGCTCCCGTCTGACTTTAAAGGCATTATGTATGTTGAGGGAGGGACCTTTTATCTCCGAATGTCCCAAAATGCATTTCACCCAACATCTGCTTCCATTTCCAATGGAATTTTCTAGCAATGTCTATAGACCAAACCTTTAATCCAGGTTTAAATGATGCACTGTGTGCGCTCATCCACGCGCGCGTGGTGTTTCCGGAAGGATCCAGAACGGCGCGGGAAGCTGTCGTGGCTCACCTTGGACGAGCCGTTGGAGTACATCTGGATCATGTTCTCGGCTCCCTGCTTTACTTTCAGCTCGATGTCGTTCTGCCGCTTGAGGGCGGCCAGCCGGCTGTTGCTGGTGCACGTGCGCGTCTCACTCTTCGGGGTGTCCGGCGTGAGGGGGCACTCTGAGAAACACGCGGGACACACACAAGGAAATGCATCCGTCAGGTTATGGTTCAGTGGGAGAGGAGGGCTTGTAGATTCTGCCGAAACCACCCAGCTGGTAGTAAACATCGGAGTCACACCCCACCCCCGCCACCATCCCGTCGCCCTTAAACCCACAAGATATTGGTCATGAGCACAAGATGGACAAGGACCCCATGCTTGAGGCGATTCTAGACCCTCTTTACAGGGACTTCTGCAATTTCATCCTGTATTTCTTAGGGACGAAGTTCTCCCAAGTATCAGATCCTGGAATCAGCCCCACCTCAAAATTCACTCTGTCCTGAGTATATGCTTGTTCTACAAAAGGAGAGGACATCACGGGACACACAGACCAACACATTACAATGTGCCTGCGCTCATACTAAAAGCAAATAAAGCTTCATTTCGAGCCACAGTGGAGAAAAGCTGACGCCAGGTAGCTTATGTCAACTAACCACCAACTAAGCAGCCAAACTTGAACGCAACTCTGACATCGAACTCCTGAGAAGCGCTTTTCCTGAAATGGCTTCACTGCCCAGATGCGCCCGTAAACAGGGCCCGTTTTCATGGAGCGGGGGTGCAACGTGGCCTTAACCCCCAGCAGTGGAGACGGCGAGACGGCCGCCCCGGTTGGTAACCCGAGGAGGTGTGGAGTCCTTCACGCCTGTCAACCAGGACGGCATCAGGTTTCGTCTCGCCACCTTAGTGCGAATACCCCCCCCGCTGGCAAAAACGCCACTTGGGTTTAGCCTGGTGCTAAAGCTAACACGCTAGCGCTAAAACCAGTGGAGCACTGGAGAGCCCCAGCTTCAGTTTAATGGTCGTGCATGTATTCCCATTTCAGGGAGCTCGCTTTATGGCTTAAGATCTAATTACACACTCCCGTATCTCAAAACTCTGGTCGAGGCTTTCAGCTTTCTCCATCACGAGCGAATGATCTGCAGCGGGTTGTGCAATAAGCAGCCCTGACAGATTACTCCACTGCTGAGGAACCTGTGCAGACAAGTCTGGCCTGTTGACGTTCACGTCGGAGCGCTGAGCTTCGACACAGTCATTGGGAAAGTTTCCCAGGCTGAGCTGAGGGCAGGGAGCACGCCTCTTAGGCAAATAGCAGGGCCTGGTCTGCTGGGGGAACGTAACCACGCATCAACAAAGGTAGAAAACAAAAACCTGCAAACTAGCCGAGCCTGTTTCTTTCCCTGTCGGGTGGTTAACGGGCCCCATCAGGCACTGGTAGCAGCTGGCAAAAAGACAGGGATTCGACGCTAGCATTAGCTAAAGTAAACACTGGTGGGGGGAACTGCAACGAAGGAGCTTAATATGATTCATGATCTAGGATGTGTTTCCATTTTAAAAACCAGGCTGCGGCTCTGAGAGGCTTCCCCGGTGTTTGGGGG
>JAODJW010000031.1:123187-138187 GCA_026777045.1 Hyperopisus bebe | reverse complement strand
CATGAGCCTGGAATTCTCCAGAAATTATTCTAAAGGTGCTTCGAACAAAGAAATGGTCACAGTTCGATGTGTGTCATTTAGTCGTTAGAAATATTGCAGGAGGTCATAACTACGAAATGAAAAGGAAGGGCAATTTTTTAAAAAAATGGTAAAGGCAATTATCCATCTAACCATCCATCCATCCATCCATCTTCTGTACCTGCTTGTTGGGCGGCGGGTGCCTGCACCCTCTCCTGGAAGCTACAGGCACAAAGGTGATTAGCCATTGTTATGGAGTCTCCTTGTTTGCTCTCTGAGAGGAAGTGCTCATGGAGAAGGTGTTTACCCCTGGCAGTGGGTCCCCTGCTGTGTGATGGCCATGGTGCAGGTGGGGCGTGTCACAAACCCCCTGCCCCCCGCGGCCACGTCGCTCCTAAAACGATCTAATGACCCCAGGTGGGTCGTGATGAAAGCCTGCATTTCCTGTAGGCATGGGGGCCGTTTTCCTCATTTACAGGGGGAAATGCTTAGGAAGCGAGTGCTAACGAGACAGCATTCCTGATCCATCTTAATTCCGGAGCCTCCTTCTTCCTCTGGTGCAGCCTCTCCCGACTGCTGCGGTTTGGGGAAAAAAATGAGTAAAAAAAAAAAAACAAAAAAACAATTAAATCTCTCTTGCTGAGCTGCGTGACGCTTCCTATTCAGCAGAAATGAAAAACACGACACAATTTGTCACGGAGTCCCTCGTCCGCCGTGTCCACGAGGAGCAGATTATGCTTATTTTTCATTTGGACAGTGGGAAAGTCAAGCCAGGTGTTTGGCATCAGCGGAGTGTTCAGGTGTAACTGCGCTTGTGAAGGGACATTACGGGCGGCGAGGATGAAGGATGAGGCGTGCAGGGTGGGGGGGGGGAGGTGTCGCAGCGCCCCCCACCACAACCCTCGAGGGCGCCCTCGCTGGGCGGACAGGTGCCGCTGCAACTCCCCCCGCCCCAGATTCATCCCGAGCGCCGCTGCATCTCTTCTTAGTACGCTTCATTTGCGATTTACGTCAGGATACGTTTTGTCTGGATGCCAGATTTCAGATCGGGACACAACGGCGGTGAGGTCCAGCGACGTAGCCAAGGATGCTGATGTGTTTTAACCCCTGCAGTCTGGGATTTTCAAAGATTATTTTTGTTGTGGGGGGGCTGGACAAATCCTCCTACCGTTCGGCCACCACAGGTGTTTCTCAATATCTGTCTCGTGTACAATTCCAACAACAAAGATCAGTTGCAATACTGAAAAAATCCCCAATGTCATTCTTGCCCCCCCCCCAAATATCAAGGATACATCAGTTGCATCCTCTCGAAATGAGACTAATCCCATGATTCATTGTGCCCCAAGTTTGTCTTTTTGAGGCAAGTTAGAAGCACCAGTCTTGCCAAGACCAAGCAAATGATCCTGGCATTCTTGGTATTGAAACACCCTAGATTTTCACGGTTGTCTTGGTGGAGTTCTGCCAGGATTATGGTTCAAACCCAGAATCACCGATAGGATTCAATCTGAGCGAGTTCATGAGCAGGGGCGGCTGAGATTCTATGTAAAGTGGATTGATTTGACAACATCACATGTCAGGGAGGTGTGCTTGGGTTTCCTCGCAGTCCAGCTGACGCTAGCTGATGATGTCATCTCCATGTGACTCTCATGTGACTCCGGTCCATGGTGCAGCCTCCCGCTGGCTTAGAATGGAAGGTTTGCACTGGAGATCTGCTCCAGCTTCATCGTCATCTAATGCCCTATCATCCCATTTTAACTATTCCTATGGCAGCATGATGTTTCCCTTCCTTTTGAATTTCACCATCTGGAAGCCATGCACACCCACCATTGAGCGAGTCTGACCAGATGCTTCCACTCCACAATCTGGCGGGGGGGCTGCTTTGGTGTTACTTTAAGCTCCCCCCAAAAGAGGCGTTGCTTGGATCGGTCCAGGCCTCCAGATGGTCCTGGGGGATCGGGGGGCCCCGGGGGCCATTGTGGAGTCAGAGCTACACAACTGTAGAACATCACATCACATCATGGAGTTTGACAGGAAGATAACAAGGCAAAAAGAAAATAACCAGCATGTCGAAACTGAGGTCTGGCGACGTGTAATTAAGTCACATTTTATTAGTAGGAGGTGTCGGGTTGTCCGAATCGCAGCTACCTCGTCCGTTTTTTTCTGAACAGGACGTTTCCTAATAAATGCTTGTCGGGTGAAAAATATGAAATAAGAGAAGTATCCAGCAACCAAACCCCCTTTGATATGATGCTCTTGGTGTGATGTCACCAGGAAGTTGTTCTTCTAGATCTAGATTACCCCCCCTTGGCTTCCGTCAGGCTCTAATTATCATCAGCCGTCAGTGGCCAGTGAGTCAGACCTCCGAAATCAGGTGCCGGGGCTATGATGAGGTGAGGGTCTCTTATTGGGGGGGGGTTGCTGTTATCCCTACCTGGAGGACAGCCAATGCTCTATTGATAAAGCCGCCCCCACACTCCCACCCCGCTCTCTCGAACCCACACCAGGTCAGGGCCTCAGCTGGCGGCTCATATCATGCAGTAAATGGGACCCTTACTAGCCACTCGAAGCAAACACTTACATGGGGCCCTCAAGGTTTGTGGGCCCCCTGTTGGCCACAAACAGTCACTACATTGGGGGGGAGGAGTGTTCCTGAGTGGGGCCCTAGAAACTACAGAGTGGCCCCTGGCCCTAGTGGCCAGTCTCTTTGACTCATGGGACAGTTTTTAAGTGATCATTTGAAATATCGACTTTAATATCTCATTTGAAAAATTAATGAAACCTTTGATGTTAAATCCATACTCAATTTAGCCGAATGCCATTCAGAAAAAAACAGGGGGGGGTGCATTATCAGCCAGGGTGCTGAGGCGTAATCGCGTTTTATGGCCGTTTTTTTAGGCGTGGGAAAGCAAAGCAGCGACTGCCCATTAGAGGAAAGGAAAAAAGTGCTATTGATTAGCTGTGCTTTTTGCTGGAGAAATAGGGGGCTCTTTTCTGTAGGGCAGGCACCAGCCTTAATGAAGGGCCCCACGTGGAGGAATTAGCGCGTCTCGCTCACGCAGATACACCGATGGATGCCCTCTCCCTTCACGGCCCACTCCGTCCTCAGTCTCAATTTGTGCCGAAGTCTCCTAATGGTGTCATGATGGCGAGGGAAAGAAAAAATATAATGATTCTGAAACAAGAAAAGAGAAAAAACACAATTATTGTCAGCCCGGTGTGTGTGTGTGTGTGTGTGTGTGTGTGTGTGTGTGTGGAGGGGGGTTAAAGCGACAGGATGGAATAATCAGATTTTCCGCAGTTAATCATGATCAAAAGGCACCTTTGTGAAGTCGCTCTCGGCTTGTGACAGGTAGCGGGAAAAAGAGGGCTTTTAGCAAATGGATTTTTCTCGTAACGGGGAAAAAGATGAGGGAAAGGCAGGCAAATGTAGCGAAACGTGTCGTCCACCGAGCAAGAGGCGCTGGGAGGCGCTTTATCTTCCTCTTATCGATCACGCTGGAGAGAGTAAACTGCATTAGCATCGGGGGCTAAAAATGGCTCAGGGAGAGACCCATTACCGTGTCACTGCGTCGCCATGACCACGCCCCCTCACTTTCGTTAGCCACCGAGACTCTTTATTTCCAAATACAGTAAAATCCCGTTATAACAGAATATATATAACGGAATCTATAACGGACGGGGTCCGCTGGTCTCGGCCGTGCGCCTTATAACGGAATTTCGCTTATAAGGGACAAACAATTTGCTCCCCAGCGCCGATTCTAGCTGTAGTTTTGTTCGGCTGTAACGGACATGCAAGCTCCACCTACAAGGCGCCTGGCGTGCCGGTGATATCCAGCGCAGATTCGTAGTCGGGATTATTAATAGTCACGCATCTGGTTAGGTAAAGTTGGATTACTACATGTACAATATAATAATCTATACCACCAAGTGTGTCTGCTGGGGTGTGGCATGAGTAAATGGTGTCCTGTAGTTGTGTTCTGGGCATACAGCAACTCTGGATATAACGGACTTTGGATATAACGGACTGTTTTGCCAGGTCCATTTAAGTCCGCTATAACGGGATTTCACTGTAGTCCATTTTTAATGTGGATTTAATTTACAGAGATGGGGGGCTTTGTTATGGGAGGTGTGGTTGGGTATGACATCAGCGCTGGGCGTAACATTAGAGTCCGTGGTCGCGTGACGGCGGCTGCCTGGCCCGGTCTCTTGGTGAGACGCGGTAAGTTTTTGGGTTTTATCTTGTGTTTCCGTTTACAGCCCGGAAAGGCAAACACAGGGTGGTCCTGTCGAGACTCTTTTGTCCCCTTACAGCATAATTACGAGTTTTTTACTCATTACACGAGATGCTCCCTTGAAATCTGCCCCGACGCTGTAACTCTGCATCGTCTTCAAAGTTAACAGAAGATGAAAAAAGAATACCATCATGAATCACACGTGGATCTTTCCCTGCTCATATGAAGTAATATATTTCTTAGGCCGGCAGGATTTCACTGTGTTTGGTCACAGATATTTCATGTGGAAATGAAACAGGGATAATTAGTTTCATCCCTCACGGTACAGCGAGAGGCTGACTGTGACGGGCGACCGCACAAATAACAGCGACGGGAATGGCTGCGAGTTCTGCCCCTTTCTGAAGCGGACCCGGCGTGAGAGGAGGGCTGTGTTCTCACTCGGAGAGTAGAAAGTCCACGAGGAGCCTTTTGAGCTAAAGGAGCTGTTCCTCTGGCTGAAGATCGATGCCACCCTTGTTTGCCTTGGCTTGTGTTACAAGCCACTCTTATCTGTGCGCTCCGCCCCACGCTTTTAATTTAGCGAGGCGCTGCCAGTTTCCGCGGGGGCCTTGTGCGAGATTTAACGGTCCCCCTGACCTCCCGGAATTCGGACCCCTCCCAGGATTTATAAACCAGCGGCGGAGGAGACGAGGCCTCTCTTATCTGGCAGGATCTCTCAGGAGGATGTGATTGGGGAGGGCTTTTTTTTTAAAGGCGTTTCTTAGAGTGGGGAGAGTCAGAACGGGGCCCTTCTGAGGCGCAAGCAGGGGGCCCATCCACGGTTGACGGGTGTGTGTGGTTTTCTTGCCTTGAGGAGCCTGTTTTTCTTTTTTGTGAAGTATGCAGACAATTAACAACATATTCAATAACCATCATCGAAAAATGAATGCTTCCAGAGTTTTCCATGGGAGAGAGCCTTGCTGATTATTACGGATGAATTCAGAGGACCATCGAATGGCTACGAGTGTTAATACTTTACTCAGATGCTTTGATGCTCAGCCTGCTCAGGCTGTTAGTGGGGCTGCAGATGAACATGATGTTTGAGGACTTGTTTGATTTTAGCTCTAGTGAGATGAGTGTCCACCGGGTCCCATCCTGAGGACCTAGGTCTGGATTGTTTCCAGACATGCTTTCAAGGTGAGATGTTGTTTATGGAGCCCTTCCTTCGCCTTCCAATGAAACTGACACGTTTTAATATGTCAGGGTGTCCCCCTTCAAATTATCGCTGGTCCCAGGTAACATTGTTGCACATATCCCAGAATCCCCTGCTCACATTTCCACTAGCTTTGTAGCTGTGCCTGGAAGTACAGGTTTGTGTAACATACCACTGTTGAATGTTCATTTGTGGGAAAAAAAATCTGGCATAAATGGTTGGAGTCGAGGGCTGTTAAGCGAATCGCTCTCGCTTTCCCATTCCCTGCCTCTTTGATTTCATATTGTTTAATTTGTGCAAGTCCTATTAATTTCATCTTACCCTAAGCCATCAATTTGCATAATTCATATTTTCAAATGAAGCACTTCTCAAAAGAGGAATAGAGAACAAGAAAAGGAAAAATATGAACGTTAATTAGGTTGGGTATGTTAATTGTAAGGTTTTTTTTTCCTGCTAAATTCTTTAGTGAGTTTCTGTGGGTCAAGGATAACTTGTTTTCATTCGTTTGCCTGAAAGGCCTTTGCAGCAGTGGCGTGGTGCGTAATGAGTTACGCTTTATTGCCATGACATAATGCACTTACATGTACCAGCTATTCTTACTTTGTTTCACAGCATCTGCTTTCCTTTTTTCCGTATCTTCTGTCCTCTCCCGGCCACAGAGAGCGGAGTCTATTAAATAGTCATGGCCCCGGATTGCAGAGTCATCAGTCACTGATCAAAGGGTTTTCTGTAATCCATATTGTTAAAGAATGCACCAGTACCAGAAGGACCAGAATTATAATCCGTTGCACTCATCTGTATTGCAGTCCACAGAAGGACACCTATGTGTGAAAAAAGCGTTACCATTAACCAACATTCTTCTGACTGTTTATCCTAGTCTGGGATTTGGAGGGCCTGGAGCCTATCCCAGGCAGCACAGAGCATGGGGGGGGGGGCATCATGGATGGGAGGCCTCCCAGGGCACTTGCACTCACAGTCATACTATACTGGCACTTCTGAGACACCAGTTAGCCTAACTGCTAATGAGATAAGAGCTGCAGAACACAAAGAGAACGTGGGATTCAACCCTACAACCCTGGTGGGGGTTATTATTTGATTTAGTTAGCAGAGACTTTTATCCAGAGCGACACCCTTTTTTGAGAAAGCAGGGTCAGACAGTTCCTAGAGGAATTTGGGATGACGGACCGTGCTTAAGAGCGTCAGTGGTGAAATTATTGCACTGACCGTGTGATTCAAACCGGTGACCTTCCGATTACTGGGACACTGTTAGAGCCTGCTGAACCACACACCAGCCCACCACAATAATAATAACTATAAAAGTACTAATTGTTGTGATTATTGTTGTAGTTGCTATTATTTTTATTATTGTTGTTGCCTTCTGGAGCTTAGGGCTCTCACTCAAACTGAAAATCCGGGAGGAAGGTGTGATTTCAGGCAGGTAGTTCGAAGACAGCTACGTGCATTTTAGAGAAGCTGCCTTTGCTGTTGTTTTGTTTCAACGTTATAAATGATGCGTAAGATGCCACGGCGCCACATTGTCGCACGGTATTGGCTCCCGATGTTGCAGCTGGTCTCCGCAGTGCCGCGCTCTGTTACGTGAGTTCCCGCCAACGGCAGCGCGTGCTCCTCCACTTTTGAAGATAAATCAGACACCTGTTTGAGTAAGAAACAAGAGGAAATATGAAACAGCGATGGAGCTCGGACGGGCTCGGCGGTCAGATCCGCACCGCCATGCGTGACAGGTTCTCGCCGGCAAAGCGATCGGGTGCCTGATGAAGACTCATGCTCTTCCTCTCTCTGCGTCTCCTGTAAAAGTGCTGGCAGCTTGATTTACATGCTGCCTGGTCCCTTTTGGACGCATTAGCGCGCCTGTTTCATCACGCTAATTATTTCTCTCATTCTTGGCTTCTGCCTGGCTCCCGGATCGGCAGTCTGCTTCACAGCTCCGTGACTCAGTCATATTCCCGAACATCTTGTCTCCTCCGCAGATACGTCCCTGGCAATGCCGCTGCCGTGGGCATGGTCTCTCTCCTTCTTGTATTTGCAGTTGTGGTCGGCTGGTCTGCTGTCACGGTCCATCACCTGGGGCTGACCTCTGAACATGGACGTTGGGGGTGGGGATGAGGGTCAATGGTTTGACCTGCTGATGGACTTGGAAAGTAGTGGAGGGGGGGGGTCAGGATCGGACTCATTAATAATGGCTGGATAGAGGTGGATGGGGGCTGACTAGGGGGTGAATGAGGGGGTGGACAGGTGGGTGGATGAGGGGGTGGATGGGGAGGTGCTGCAGCAGCTGGTGTTTGAAAATCTAACTTAGCAATTTGAATTTGGTGGTCATGTGACTGTGGAGGTCAGTGAGCATCCAAACACGCCACGCTCTGCCGCTGCCGCTCCGTTATTAGCGCCCAGTTTTGCCCCACCTCCTCCGATTTATTCATTTCCTTTCAGTGTTTCTTTAGTTGTGTTTTTGTCTCCTCTGGGTCATGGTCATGGCCATTCCCCCCACCTCCCGCGGTCGTGATTGAGCTGCCCAATCCGCCGAGCCCCGGTCACCCCCGAAGGGGTGGGGCATCCTCACAGAAGGTGACACTCCCGGCCCGGTTATCCACAATGTGCCTCTACCCCCCTCCCCGGTCCTTCCTGGCTCCTTAAAAAAAGCTGATTGCTAGTATCTGTTGACAGAAATGAGAACTCTGGCTCTCTGGCCGGAAAATGCATTTTATGTACAATTTTCGACTTAATAAGCCAGGGTCCAGATGAATAAGTTCCTGACAGTTATGAATGAGGCCGCGGCTACATTAGGGTGGTGAGGGAAGAGGCTGCGGCTTTTTAAACCGCGTTTGAATAAATCATCATCACAGAGGCTATGGCTCCATGACGGCGGGCTTGCCCATGTGACCCCCTGCGTTGCCCAGGCAACCTAAACAGAGGCAGGTTATTAAAATAGCAAATCAGCACAGGTGAGGGGAGCTTTTGGGAAGTGGGGGGGGGGGACGCCCTGTACGCCTTCACGTGCATGGCTCTTGCGCACGTGGCCAGTGCTTGGCACCTGGGCCCAGCGAGAGCCCCTCTGTGGGCGAGAGGAGGTGCATCTGGGAGGAGGTGAGGGAGGCAGAGCGGAGAGGGCAGTGAGGAGGTGTCGATACGCAGAGCCAGCTCTGCAAATACCTTCAATTTTCTGCATTATTAATTCAAATTCTCATTCGGAGTTCTCTTCCCAGGGCAGCGTCCCGCTCTCATGTGTAAATTAAACGTTATACTCTGCCTGGGGAGCTCGTGCTATACAGGTCAGGTTGTACGCCTTCTGTGGACCCCCATGTGTAACCGGGCAGGGGGGGGTCCAGCTTCCTCTCTGGGCAGGAGGTGCAGGGCCCGAATCGCAGGCCCGGCAATGCAGAATTAGCGGCAGAGATAATTACTGATATAATTCTGCATAAACACGTGTCCTGGAAAGTCATTAATAGTTTGGGAAAGTAGCGTTAGCGATTAAATAGAGCTGCTTGCATCGTCGAGCACAACTAAGCTACTTTAATTACATCTGAAAGCATGGGAGAGGTGAGTGATAATTGAAGTTAGCACAAGGTTGGAGAACGACTAACATTAGCGCTCCTGGAACGCTTTCGCTACTTTAATTGTGTTCTCATTAAAATAACAACTTTTTCTCCCCCCTCCCCCCAACACTGTTTGTTTGTTGTAAAAGCTGCACTTTTAAAAGAAGCATTTACTGAGCTATTATTTTCAAATGTGATTTAATGCCCCTTTGTCGTTGCTCACACTGTCCTGCCTCTGTAACAATTTCCATTTACAATGTCATGAATATGTTTCTTTGCTTGTGTGTGCGTGTGACCCGCGTCTATAAGCACTCCAGAGATTAAATTTAATGAGATTTATAGGTCTATTATCCTTAAAGCTTAACATTTAATTACGGGAACGCGTTCAGTGGTTCTGAAGCCGCCCATTCAGGGGGAAGCAGGATGTTTGCTGCCTTCTTCTGCTCTCTAGCTCTTTTCATACTTCATCTGTTTTTATTTCCTCTTCAGCTGTTTCATCTGTGAAATTTCTCAGTCCATTCTCGAAATTGTTTTGAAAAAGTCGGTGAGTATATTTAGGCTGGGGGGTGAGGGTGGGGGGCTCACATTTTTAGGGATTATTCTGATTCTGATCTTTGTTGTGTTGAGGTTTATAAAATGTGGGTATTACAGTGATCTTTAATATCTTGACCTGTCATAATACCAGACCTGGTTTCATACAGGCACTTTGAGTCAGTCACACGTACAGGGAACACTCCCCCCCCCACCCCCCCCACCCGGGCCACCGGAGGGAGCCGGCTGAGGGTTTATCCGGTGGGAGGGACCGTCAATGTCCCCTTGTCACAAGCAGGTGGAGCTGTGAGCAAACTTAAACCCCAGGTAGCGCTCGGAGTCGCCCCTCTCGTTGTGCTGACCGTGACGGCAGCTTCGCGTCGGCTTCCCAGGGGGGCTCTAAGCTTGGGGGGGGGGCTCTCAGGCTGCCCCCAGCTGACCTGCATCCATGTTCATCTCCCCCCCCCCTCCCCCCGGCACTGGCACTGGGACCTGCTCTGTCTTTAATTGCTTTGGCTGTGGTTAAACGGGCACCTCCAAGCAGCAGCCGAGAGGCCGACGGGGTGATTATCCCTCATCCCCGGCTCTGCCTGTGAGACAGATGTGGACAGATGTGGACAGATGTGTTCCCAGGCAGGTCATAATGAGCTGGGGTGGGGTAGTTTTTTTCTGAGCCTGATACTAGTGAGTCGCATTTTGGACAGGCCAATAGGGTGTCACATGGTCTGGTGGTGGGAGGGTATCCTTTGTGACTCATGGTCATGGTGCCATTTACTAGTGCTTATTTCAGCCCCTTTTCTGTGTGGGGGGTGGTGGTGGGGGATCGGTAAGCGTTAGTAAAGCCCAACACAGGTCCACTGCCCCATCCTCAGAGTACCGTTCCAATGAGGTTTATCAGGAACACACTACACCTCCAGCACCAAAGCCAGAACACCTTCTCCACCTTTCCTGCGTCGTGGCACGACAACAGTGTGGCCCCATCGCTGCCCTCCCCATTATAGCATGCCTGTGAGTCCACGGTGCATCCCCTGTCCTACATGGGGGTCGCGTGGACATTGGGGGGGGGAGGAGGGCTCTGTGGCCACTGGCTGCCCCCCCCGTCAGGGCAGCTCAGTAGCGCCATCCCTCACCCTCATTTAAATTAACAGGTAATTTGTAAATGTCACTTTGCCTTAGCCTGCTCATTTCGCTCCGCCGCCACCAGGCCGACGCCGGCAACTAATTTTTCTTGTCTCCTTTTAATAAGGTTTTTTCATTTATAAATAGAATTACGCCACGCAAAATAAATGGCGGGGAGCGACGGCGGGGACGCGGGCGGCAGGGGGCAGATGGGACGGGGGGCACCTCCATACCGCCGCTGATTAATAAAAACACTTCAGAGGACAAATTCCATCTCGGCCATAGACAGCCCACCGTTAATATTTAATTTGAGTTACGGAGATTATGGTCAGAAATGTAATTTTTAATATCTACATTAATTTCAGCAACAAAATCATTAATGTGACTTGATAGGGGCTGTGCGTTTTCAGAGTGTAACTAATTACCCGGCCAGACATTAAGGAGAGGAGCGAGCTGCCATGGAGGAAGGTAATTTGTCTTACCTTTCATTTGGAAATCATCAAAGATAATTGATTTAATTCAATTTAAATATGATCACCCTTATTGCTGCCGGCAGACTTAATAACTTGTTTCGGCGCCCAGTGAGAGCGGCAAGTCGACACGGGGGCCGGCGTTGTGAGAACTCGCCGCCTCGTCCCGCTTAATGTTACATAATCCACATCTGTGACAGACGGCAACTTCCCGGGCGGGGGGGCCCACTCCTGTTTGTCTCATTGGTTGAGAGTGAGCGACGGCATTTCTCACCTGGCCTCGTCTGCAGTGGCTGTTTTTTTCATGCGCCTCCCTCCCCCGTACTTGATTTGACCTGCGTTTACTTATTCACGTCAGATGGAGGTGTGATATCAGCCCCCCCCCCCCACCTACCGGTACAGTTTGAAATGGGAAATTTCAGCCATGAATAGATGCTCACCGGAATATGCTGTAGGACTCAGTAGTTATGACATTGGCATGTTGCCTTTCTAATCCTTCATATTGTGGCAGTTTTATTGTACCATTTGGATAATTAAATGATAATTAGTAATCCCATGAATTTCTATGAATAACTGAATTTAAATGATTACATTTAGTTTTGTCAGACACTCTCATCGGTTTATTTCCAAACTTGTTCATCCGTCTGCTTTCACACAGCCTGCATTATGACTGAGAGAAGTCAAATTAAATGGGTGTAATGGCCGGATTGAGTATTTGCTTAAGTTACATCTGTTTGAGTGCTACCGGCATTATAAAACTCCGGAGTGGTGTGTAGGATTTACATTTTAATTTGTGTTTTATTTCCTTTATAGTTTATTGAACTGGCGTAACGTCAGGAGAAATCAATATCCTTTCCAGTCGAACATTTAATTAATGGCCGTCTGATAATAACAGACCCAAGCTGGGAAAAATGAGCGAATGATACAAACAGGATTTAATGAAAAGTCTGGGTGTGTTAATGAACAGGCCACGCGGCTGTAAACATTCAGTCAGATTAGAAACATCAAGGGGCTCTGTAAGAACATGGCAGGTCCCTCCTCTTCAGCGAATATCCCGGGGGATCAAAGGTGTGGCAGCCCGTTCACAGGGGCGGGGCAAGTTTACTAGGCCTGGGGACGTTCCACGTCCGGGCCAAGCCGGGAATCATGGGAAATCTATATGTACAAAGATCTAGAAGAAATACCTGAATTAAGAAGCGAGCTTCACTCATCATGTGAGGCGTAATTTTAAAACAATGTTAATCAATAAGCGAGAGGTTAGAATTTCCAGTGCCTTCCAGGCTCTTCTAGAAGGTCTGATGACCAGGACTGAACAATTGGGCCTGCTGCAGCCTAAGGCTTCTTCCCCAAGTCTCAGATTACAGATCATGTATCTTTTTTAGCACTCCACACCCCTGTACAGTTAAAATGTGCTTTTTGTTTTCCATCTACATTTAAACATCTACATGTCTTAACCATGTCCTCCTCCAGGCAGTGGCAGACCTTCTGACCAGGCTCCTCCATAAATCCAAGTGAGTCGTTCAGGAGATACACCTACAATGGTGACCTGAAATTAAACAATGCATCACAAATAGGGAACTGGTTTTGGTTACTCAGAAAATCCCCTATACTGGAATACTGGATGATGCAAATGACTCTGTGGGCAGCAGAGGGATATCAAGCCTGTAAGGGTAGAAATCTTATACCCATTTAATCATGTGACTGTGTGACAAACACTTGGCTTCTCATCGGTCACATTAAGGCTTCTGTCACTGTATTTGCTGTGTTGCAATCATGTCCAGGGGTAGGTTTTTTTTTCTTGGGCTCCCCTAAAAAAGTCACTTTGGCCCCAGAAACAGAATAATATAAATATACCAAAAAAGCCCTTTAGAAAGAAAGCCTGTTTTAAAAAGTAAATAAATAACTAATTGGTAGCTGGTTAGCAGAACAAGCATCTCCTACGTAAATAAGGAATTCATTTATTATTTAGTGTAGTGACTGTTTGTGGCCAACAGGGGGCTAAATCTCAGGGACCCCATGCAAATGTGTGGTTTGTGTGACATTGAATATCTGCTGCTGTTCATGGCAGCAGGAGAACCTTAATAGTGAAGGCCGGAATTAAAAAAAAAAAGTCAGAAAAAGTTGCAGATTACAGTTCCCTAATTGTCATGTTAGGATTGGGTTAAACAACTTCATCTTGGGTGTACAACCATCGGAGTGACACACCGTTATATGGTTGGGGGTGGGTATCACGAGTGTAATGGATTTTTTTTGCCTCTTGACTACACTATGATTATCGAGCAGAATCAAATCACCATCCGTTGATGTTCTCTAAGATAGTCACATGGTGTTAGCTGCTCGCTAAAATAGCCTTTTTACCTGAGGAAGGGTTGTACTAAAAGGAACAGGGTGATGCTGGCTGTGCTCATCTTATAGCCTCCTGCATTGCTGGCTGTCCTGTGCCAGTTTGCCTCTGTAACTGATTTCACCATAATCGACAGACACTGAGTTCAGCAGAAACGTTAATTTTCTTAAACAAAGGACAATAAGAGGAGCGAAACTGGAGGCCGATGAGGTGGAAGTTCGGGGTGAATAAACTCTGAGCTGCATCTAGGCTGCTCACTAAACGTGGGGAGGTCGATGTCATTGCTGGGCAGCGTGATATACCTCCACTGGGGGCATTACTGTATTACACTGTATTACACTGTATTACACTGTATTACACTGTATTACACTAAATTACATATTCAAATACAGCCTTACTCTTCTGTCCGTTTAACCCAGTTATATGACTCGTCATAAGCTGAATTTTTTAACTAGCCCACCTGTCTTAGGCTGGCCCATTGTCTTGGGGGGGGGGGGCGGGCAAACAGCGTCAGGAAATTCGCCCTTCAGCATTTGGGTGAGGACATGACATTTTTACATTTTATTTATTTAGCAGATGCTTTTATCCAAGGCAACTTGCATTTGTGAGAAAGCGGAGTCAGCTGGTCCCTGGAGCAGCTGTGGGTTAGGGACCTGGCGCATGGGCCCGGCCGTGAAATCACTCCAACCCTAGGATTTAAACCAGCGACCTTCTGATTACAGGCACAGTGCCCTAACCCACTGATCGCCTGGTGGCACCACATGAGAAAGCTTCCTGTGAATGTCAGGTACTGAACTATGGAGAGATGGAGACCACGTCTGAGATAAGCTCCATGTGGAACCTCCCTAACCCTAACCTAAGCTCCATGTGGAACCTCCCTAACTGGCTGCCAGGTCACAAAATCAAGGTCTGCAAGGACAAACCTGGAAACATCTCTGGAAGGAAGACAAAGGCTGAGCACGGTCGGACTGATCTGCTTCTCCATGGCTCCCCTAGCTGCACTCTAAACCCACGTCAGCGTAATCCACACCAGCTTCTTTCTCCAGATGT
This sequence comes from Hyperopisus bebe, assembly GCA_026777045.1. Lineage (NCBI taxonomy): Eukaryota > Metazoa > Chordata > Actinopteri > Osteoglossiformes > Mormyridae > Hyperopisus > Hyperopisus bebe. The sequence goes on along the minus strand of JAODJW010000031.1, from coordinate 123,680 downwards.
TCCTCCTAATCCCATGGGGAACCATTTTTTCCAGTTCACGATAGGAGCCATAACATAAAAATCTAGTCCTGTTTACATGCAGAGTGTGGTGATCTTAACGTTGTGCATCACTAAGAATCAGGACTAAATATTTATGGGAAGTATGAGGTGACAGTGTGCTGGCCGTTAATAAGTTCCCTGTGTACGGAGCCCTGGAACATGTACTCACATAACCATTGTTTCATTTGTCAAGCTGTAGAGATAATTATCTACCTTCCATTCTCTCTTTATCTGGCAAATTTCAGTTTCCTGTGTTACTACGGAGGTGGTCAAGCTGACTACGGAATCGGCTTCATGGCTATGAATGCATTAAATGATTTCTGGCCGGAAGAGTTTATTAAAGTGCTCCTCTGTAATCAGCAGACTTATTGTGTGCCATTAATCTTGCACCGATCTGTCCGGTGTCTTTGCATTTGCACAGGGTGGTGGGTCATGGGATGGGGGATGGGGGGCC
>JAODJW010000031.1:18648-51466 GCA_026777045.1 Hyperopisus bebe | reverse complement strand
GCTGAGCGCTCGGCTTTCGCTACCCTGCGCGCCCGGCTAGATCCCGCTCCTGCTGAGCGCTCGGCATTCGCTACCCTGCGCGCCCGGCTAGATCCCGCTCCTGCTGAGCGCTCGGCATTCGCTACCCTGCGCGCCAGGCTAGATCTCGCTCCTGCTGAGCGCTGGCCATTCATTTAGTGCACATGCTAGCAGGTCCCAAAGATCTCTTCTTTTGCACAGATCTGATCATTCAGACAGGAAATTGGTTCCCTGTCAGAGTCAACCCTTGAATGTATTTCGGTTTATTTTCATTTCGGTGACTGGGTTCTTGATGTTGTCATCTTTTATCTGTTTCTTGTTATGCTGTTTTGCTGGGCTGTGTATAAAGTGTTTACAAGAACACAATCTCATATGAACAATAGCGAGGGCCATGTCAGGGACCCTTACAGCTGTTATTGCAGATGTATGACATACGCAAATCTGATGGCGACGTCACTGCAGTCTCTCCCCCCGCCCCAGAGGTTTGCAGGTAAATTCGTTCTTTATTTAAGCGGCCTAATCCTTCTGCATGGTGAAGTATACCTGTTGTGGCACGAGTTCAGTGGTGCAGCTGTAATATATAATTGTGTATTTTTATGGTGTTATTTTTATGCATTTGCTTACTGGACTTTTTACTCTTTTGGACTTCCTCCTGAAGGGCTGTTGGGTATATTTGTGGAAACCGCAGTTTCGCTCCCGAGGTTTGAGCTGGGAACCTTACATTCCTATCTTGAGAGTCGACTGCAGCCCCGAGGGAACCTCACACTCCTATCCTGAGGGTCGACTGCTGCCCAGAGGGAACCTCGCACTCCTATCCTGAGGGTCGACTGCAGCCCCGAGGGAACCTCACACTCCTATCCTGAAAAATTTTCCCTAAATGTTTCACTGGTTTTTAAACAGTCCAGGTATGAATCTGAGCATCTTTCCTTTAGATTGGACTTACTCGGTTCACTTGTTTAGCTTGTACTGGTTTGCCAAAAGCGATTACAGCTTTTACTCATTTATATGGCTGCTAACTAAAATAGGGGAGCGATTTAGGTTAATTACGGTGCTCAGGGCTACTGCAGCTGGGCCTGTCCTGGGACTTAAGTCAGCTTCCTTCAGGTTCCACATCCTTAACTGCGATGCCACCTGCTGTCCAGCATTATTCCCCCCTAAGGGTTACAGGAAAACACAAGTCAAAAAACACGTGTCTGTGAATTCCGGCGTCCATGTCAGATTTCCTCTGGGAGGGGCCATGGTTAAACTGGACAGTATGCCTTCCTTTGTGGACACCCTCACCCCCTCCCCCGACTCCTCAGTTCAGGGGACAGTGCATCTTCTCGGTCAAACCTTCCCCCCGACCGCATGCTTAGCTGATGAAATGGGCTATTATGTAATTCTTTTTGCCAAACCATTTTAGTCCTTTTCATTTTGCCTGATGTAAATACCATTCTTAGAGAGAGAGAGAGAGAGAGAGATAAAACAATATCTGTCAGAGACATCTTTCCCAACTCACAATGGTTTGTTTCAATAATGTTGATGCTCTGTCCGGTCTCTTAGGATAATCAGATTCCTCTATGGAAACTGTTACTTCTTTGTACTGCATTTAACCTCCCCCAGTCACCATGGCTCTGATAAAGGCATCATTTAATATGTAATGCAGTCTGAAAATGACTAAAAGCTTATGAAATGTGCTTAGCGAGGGGGACGAGACGTCCCCTCGGTGCCTCCTGAGCTAATGGATTCGCCCACTGTCCCCGCGTTTAAAAGTTCTCTGTGCTGTCTCCCAGCTCCGGCCCCGGGCCCCTGGCTGAGGGCCCCTAGCGTTGGCTCCTTTCCTGTTGCCTCGGCTTGTGCGAGTAACGATCGCCGGCACTCTGCCTCCACTAAATCCATCTGTCTTTGAAAAATGCAAAAACGTGCTCCGCATTTTCAGAGAGGACTGCGGGAAAAACACTTTTAAAAAGAGTGAAAATAGCATTATGACTTTGGTCCTTGTGCGGTTGGGTGTGCAACCATGAAACTTTTTGCTAAAAATACAGTTTTATTTGTTAAATCTGTTTAACAGCAAGGAAACTAGTGTTTTACTCTCCTGCTGTTTCCTTCTGAAGCTGCTCAGACCTCTCCCCTCTTTCAAAACTTTCAGCGTTAAAATATCAAAACTGATTGAATTCACTCTTTTTTGACATTGACATACAACGCACCATAACGACAAAGTGAAAATGTTTTTTTGAAAGTTTATTGAAGGTAAAAGATATGGAAATTCCGTTTTCATAAGTATTCAAATCCTTTACTATTCTGCTTCAAATCAAGCTCAGAGGAGTTTCTAGAACTTGATTGTTGTCCATCTGTGGCTAATTGACCTAATTGGATGCTTCTTGGAAAAGCAGCAGCTGCCTTTATAAAGCCTCATGGTTCTGCGGCCGCAGCATAGTGAAGAACAGGTTATAAGACTTTAGGAATTGTTTTCAGGCTGCTGAGATAGAGTTGTGGTAGTGCATAGATCAGGAAAAAGTATTTTTAAAATGTGAGGTGTGTTGAGGCTTCCCTAGAGCAAAGTAGTCCCTGGTATTATCAAATGGAAGAAGTTTCTTATTCACCCAGTTCTTCCTAGGGCTGGTCCTCTGGCCAAATTGGGTATTTGGGCAAGAAAGGATCTGGTCAGGGAGGTGACCGAGAATCTAATGGCCACTCTGTTAGAGTCCTGGAGTTGTTGTGTAAAGCTAGAGGAATCGGCTGGAAGGGCAAGTATCTCTACAGCCCTCTATCAATCAGGCCTCTGTGCTGCAGCGGCGAGATGGAAGCCATTCCTGATTAAAAGGCACTTAAAGGGCTCCTCAAGCATGAGGGAAAAAGGTTCTCTGGTCTCAAGAGACAAAACCTGAACTCCATGTCTGGAGAGATTAGCATGGTGGTTCAGTGGATGGCACTGTTTCCTGACCCCTCCTGGGTTGAGGGCTTGAGTCCTTTTTCTGTGGGGGGGGGGTTCTCTGTTTTGTGGGATTCCCTTCCAATATTCAGACACAACTAGGGGCAGTTTTAGAAATGCTTATCCTGCGTGATAAGTTCTGTGATGAACTAATGTCCCATCTAGCATGTTTGTCAGCCTTGTGTTCTGTTCTGGGCCTCTGCCTAACTTTGGTGAGTCAGACGGGTGGATGGATGGTGAGAAGCAGGTAGAGCTCATCTGAGGATGGTGGTGACCACTTCATGCTGGTGGGCTGTTTCTCAAAGCGATGTGGGCCATAGTGCAGGATTAAGGACGTGAACAGAGACACCTGCAGAGGTCTTTGAAGAAACCAGCATGTACATATCCTCAGGCTGGGGTGAAGGTTCACCTACCAGTGTGACAGTGATCTGAAGCAGGTGGCTGGAGCAGCTTTGGAGTTGCTTTGTCCTCAAAGCTCACAGAGAACCTTCAGTGAGGTGTGAGCTTGGTAGTCTGTGAGCAAAACTGAGAAATCCATGAATGTTTGTGTAAATTTGAGGTTTCTGCTTGCAAACTTGCAAAAAGACCCAAAGATGCTATTGGCTTTACTGGGTACATGTGGGAATTGTTTGGTGGTTAGCGGCTAGTAAAAGCTTCTTTTTGAAATCTAACATGCCGAAGTTTAGGGGATAAACAGTCTGAGTACTTTCTGATGGTCCGGTTTGTGCTGTCGGCTTTGTGACCCTGAGGAGCAACTGCCAGGGTTTCATTCACCTGGTTTAGAGACTTAAACCAATTTACCCTCCATTACGTGGTTTACCCAATAAACATTTAGTACAATAAGTGAGGAGTTCTGTTTTTCTTAATGTCCCATTTTCTTCTAGTTCAAATGTACTTCACCGAACCATCATGCTAGATGACCCAGTCTCTGCTTCTGGCCCATAACCCTGGTTCCTTTTACCCTGCTGCGTTGTGGACTCTGGAAGCTGCGCAGGCAGTGTAAAGCCTTCCCCAAATGGGCGCCTGTTCTCGTCGCTCCGCGATTGCTTGTATCGCCTGGACCATCTGTTTGGAATGCACTTTGGCCGGTGGAATTTAATATTTCCGAGGCATCCATTACCTATTGTTTTATGATAAATCCATCACTGGGCTGAAGCGTGCGCCATTAAACCAGGAGCGACCACGCATTAAGTGGTAGTCTGGATGGCTGTCTGATAAAGTCTACAAAAAAAAAAATCAAAGGACATTAAATCTGCTCTGGTATGTTTCTCCACTTGACAGTTGAACCTTCCAGAGCCCGGGCCTCTATTAGTGGCCTGGAGGATAAAACACCCAAAAAATGTAAATGAGGAGTGAGGAGATCCTATGGATGCAAATGTAGCTCGCAGTCCGAATGGACTGCTAATTAGCTACGCAGTGATTTGCTAAATAGCACGCGTCTTGCTGAAAACCCTCCCAGACTAAGCGGCTTCCTCTGTCGGCAGATAAGATCGCCCCCCCCCAGCCACAGTCCCGCATGCAGGATGTGCCTGTACCTTAAGTCAGGCTCCAGTTACTCCCCCAAACTGGCGGGACAGCCATAATGGTACGAATAAACCCTCGATTAGTGTGTCATCCTGCCTCTAATGGACGAGACGCACAGCCTGTATCGGTCCTGCGTTAGATGCGGCCAAACCTCGCTGTCCAGGCGGGCTACGGGTCAGCGCCGGCCTGATATTTCAAGCAGGAGACATTTTTATTAGCTAACGAGTAAACAGAGAGCTGTTCATCCGGATTGTGAACTAAAATTTATCTTCAGAACTTTATGCGATTCTTTTGGCAGTGGCTGGATATTCAACTTTAAAAATGCAGGTTTTTTGATTTAAGATAATCTAGTGATCTTAGACTCAAATTTGTTTCCATTCCTGGATGACGGCCATCAGCTGTTAAGCAACGGTGTCCGGTTTAACAGGGTAAATTTGCCAAAAAATCTGATTAATTCACCTGCACTGATAGCGTAAGACACCTAAAGGCTGTCACATGTTACTGTAAGAGGCCCCGCCTTCAGAGAAACACCCCGTGTGTTTGTGCCTCCCTGTCTAAATTTAACGAGAGTCACTCATGAAGTAAAGAGGGTAGGGTTCAGATTCTGAGTGGGACTAAGAGTGTTAATTGCCGACGTGCCCGTGACATGGGCCTGCCTGCATTCAGGCGGGTGAAGACGGACGCCCTCCTTATCTGCCTGCCAGACTCCGCCTCTTCATGTGACCTTAAACATCTCGGGTAGCTTGACGGCACTCGGCGCCGAGACTGTCGCTAATGTGCGCCAGCTGTGCTGGAGACAATGCCGCACTGAGAATCTTGGCTTATTCCTGGTGGGGGCGTGGTCTGCTGCTCTTTTGGCCCCACTCAAAAAGTCACTTTGGGGGCCCACCACTACCCCCCAAAGATGTTTTAAAAACAAAATGGCTCACAAGCAAAGCCAGAAGATCATAGTTAGCTATCTGGTTAGCAGACTGTGATAAGGAACACATTTAATATTTAGTGTAGTGACTGTTTATACCCAACAGGGGGCTCCCAAACCTTGAGGGCCCCACACAAACATGTGGTTTGAATGGCAGTTAACTGCATAAGCGCTGCTGTGGTCCCTAAGTGTATGTAGGTTTCGGGGGTCAGGGTGACCCCTGCTAGTGTGTTGTGTAACGCCACCAAACAATGGCCGTCTGACTCTGATCATGAGCACTGTCCTCGTTCTGGTGTGTGGAAAGTCGTCTTGGGCTTTGATTTAAATGCAGGAGTGAGGTGGACGTCCGTCTCTAAACGGATAACGGGACGTTCTGGCATCTGGTGGGCTGGCGAGGGCAGCGAGGGTGAGCGTGTGCTCAAAACTGAGGGCTTGGCAAGATCTTCACAATGTGGCCAAGCCAGCCGACATTCTGGCTAACGGAGGAAGGAAAATCTCCAGAGAAACTCTGCCAACTCTGAGGAACCTAAGAGGACAAAAATACACTGTACATGAAAAATTCAGCAATACTCAGGAGCTAAAAATATAGTGAGAGCAGCGTTATTTAAACAGGGGGGGTCAGCTGAGTAGGTTTGGGCCACGACCCCGTCCCAGGTGACTGACGGAGACACTTAGTCCCTTAGGTGTGCATCTGTCACACCCCACATGACGAGAAGAATCCGGTCTAAACCCTGGAGGTGCTGAGGTCTTTAGCAAGACCAGCTGTGAGGCCACCACCCCCATCATAGTCGTTCTTTCTGACAGCGGGGGGGCATTGTTTGTGTTTCATTAAGGTGCCGAGTCTGAGATGGAAGGAGCCGTTAATTCTGTGTTCCCGAGAAATTCGATCTTCTTTGGTCAAGGCCATGCATCTTTCTTTGGTTTCTTTCTATTTTAAATCTCAATCCCATGGTTTTTATACCTGAAACTCGCACAAAAAATGCTTTCCGGTTTTAAGGACAGTTCAGCTTCATTTGATTGCTTGAGGCACTGTTAAGCAGTGTTTTGCACTGTGTCCCCCAGCACAGAGAGCTGGCCCTGCCATGCACTTTGAGGAGTAATGGACACTCATGAAAACTCTACATTTTCCTTCATGTCCTTTTTAATCTGACTGGATTTCTGTTTAACACCAAGCTGCTAATCCATCATGGCACATCTTATGCACAGAGTAATCGTTTGTAGAACGGCCTTGACTTAGGCCTTGCTGCCTGTCCCCAGCTCCCTCCCGCCCTGTGTGTGAAATACCCGTCAATATTCGGGGGGGGGGGGTCCCCATCTCCTTATTGTTGTGCAATCTTGAGACCCCTTAAAATTTCACTTGATTCTTTCAGGGGGACTCATGGGTTAATCAGGGGTGTCGGACCCCCCCTTGCTTGGCACACTGCTCCCGAGCGCCATCTCCCACCTGCATGGATGTCATTGCAATCCAGCTGGACCCGCTTCCTGATCCCTCCGCCATGTTTCCCCACTTGATGGCCGCTCTTTCTGAGCCTCCTGCTTCCTTTATAGCTCGACACCTGGCGGTTCTGCCCCAAAAACACCCCTCAACCCGCTGATGGTTCCGGAGGGGGGTGCAGGGTCTCTGAAATTAATTTGGGTGTTGGGGCTCTGCAGTTACAAGGGGGGGGTGTGCACATCTGCGCTCGTCTAATTGCTCTGGTGTTAGTGACCATATGACCGCACCTCCGCCCGGGCATCCTGTGGCATGTTGCTCTCGAACCCGAGACACTCGCATGTGTTCGCGTGGCACAAATGAAGTGGCCCGTCGAATGTTAAAATAAAAAAAAAAAAAGCCGGTCTCACTTTGACGCCATAGCTGCCTCTTCCTGGTTCTGTGCCGCTCCACCAAATCCACACCAAACCTCTATCTCCAGTACTTGGAGGAAAAAGACTGATTACGAGGAACGAGAGCAACCGGAGAGAAGCTACGGGCTGCGGCAGATGGTATGGTGACCCGTTTGGGGTCACTGGCTGTCTGGAGAAGCCTCTTGAACCATATCATTTGACAGGAGCCTGACTGGACCGAGTTTGCTTACTTGATTTGGTTTTTTGTTTGAGTCCGTCCCGGGCCATCTCCTGTGGCTGCTACACAGCTACGTTTGGCAGAAACGAAAGCAAGGTGGGTAACGGTAAAACTGCCTTAACTTGAACTCCACTGTAATCAATTATAATTTCGTTTCCGCCCAGCATGAGGTATTACTGTTGATCAAGGTGCCACTCAGGAACGTGACCGAGCTGAGATGTGATTTCTGGGTCCCTACAAACTAGTTTTCTTATCAGTTGTCAGTGGGAATCGGGCCCCATCCCGGCTCTTAAATGTAATTTTATTTTGTGAAAGATATGGAGGATTACATTTTGCTGGGCTCTCTGTAAAGCCACATCTGCATCCCACACGCCCTGCTGCTCAGCATTAACACCTTCAGAGTCATTCCGGAATAATCACGGCTGTTCTGGCCAGAACCTCATACCCATTCCTCCAATTAAGGTTGAAATGATTTGAAAAATTCTGTTCCTGAAGTGGAAGCTCCTGTCCATCTTCTAAAGTCTTTTCTTGGATATAAACCATCAGCTAAAATATAAATAAATTTAATATTTTGGGAGTGTTTATTATCACTACTAGCAGTAGTACGGTCCTTACTTGCTAACACAATTATTAATACTGCTAGTATTCTAGTATTCTTTTTTTTTTTTTAACAATTGTCACTATCAGATGGGCCTTAAACTCCGCCCCCCGTCTCTGTCACCCCCCCGCATCCTGTGACTGGTGCGCTGTCTGCTGAGAGCACCGTGTGCTCAGGACCCTCTGGCCGCTGCCCTACATGCTGATATTCAGATTGGCCTTCACAGCACATCACGCCAAATCCAGGAACAGCTTGCGCAGATTGGCGACAGTCTCTGTGAGTGACGGAGCACGAGGCAGGGACTGGAGAGCGTTTTCAAAGGGACGGCCTTGTGTTACTGTGCTGGACAACATGCCAGACTCTGAGGCTATGCTACGCTAATTGATGATTATTATTGTTATAGTGGTAATAGTAATGCTAATAAGTTCTAGTAAATTAATGATTAGGAATAAGTGAAAATGGAACAGTGAGTTTTTAAATCAGTTTTTACCATAATTAAAGCTCAACATTCCCCTTTTCACTTATTCCTAATTATTAATTACTGTGATTTTACTGATAATCTGCCCACTAACTAATTATCTTGCAACCCTGTGTTTGTCAGAGAGATTGAGTAGGTTTTTAGATGCTTTCTGTAATAAATAAAAAATTTTGATTACATATAGATTTCAAATTACATCTCAATCCTCTTTGGCATTATCTGGCAGTAATATGTCAGTTTGATAGCTAGTTACGGTTTTAATAACTGTTTAATTCTGTATCGTACTGCGCCATTTGGTGCAATTAGTTTTGCGTGATTGTTAAATAGGTCATCAATCAGCGTCCTGGGCGTGTGGCGCCTCCGTTCAGAGGCAGCTTTCCCACGCTGTGCTGTCAGTAGGCCGTCGAATGACAGTCGACTCTCTGCGGTGGTAATTTAACACCCTCCGTTGGTTCGGATCGAGGGATGGGTGGGCCCTAGGCCACGTTGTCAATCACTGTCACCTGGGCGTCTGCTCCAGGCACACCTAGGGACGGGGGTGGGGCTCTCCGGTGGTCCGCGCCCATGCGTGGCTCCGTGCTTAATGAGCGGAGTTGGGCCAAAATGCTGCAGAATTAAAAAACCCATTACATACAATTAAATGCCTCAGCGACTGGTTTAAGATATCCATTGTTCATTCCGTACATGGGGGGGGTAATAAAACATCACCCCTAACCCTAATCCACCCCCCCGCCGGGGATTAACCCAACTCGGACACCATACATGATTTTATGGGCCTGCTTCCCCAGTAACTATTTATAAAAATAAATGTAATCAACAGAAGTGATCGACCGATTTGTTCAGTCTCACTGTGGTACCTTGATCTCCTGATTCTCATTTGCATGCGTCCCAAATGGTGGATTCGCCCCCCACCTTCCCAACTCCTCCCCCCTCTGCTGCGATGTCGCTCGCATCTGTGGCGACTGAGCTTAATGACGGTGTTTAAGGGGCCCGAGCAGTGTCACGCTGACGACAGAACATGCCGTTTCCAGTCCATACAAAGTGTCACAGATTTGTGTCCTCATGCTTTATGGCCACATTAAGGCGGTGAATCATCTCTCTGCGTCGTTATTCCGCAGCTAATGGCAGTTAGCGTGTCATGCTAGTGTCCATCGATTACCCTCCAGTCGGCTGTACATCTGGTTCCAGTGACTGAAATATTAAAAATTAAGAAGATGTTGGATTTTGGGACATTTTATACCCTGTCCTGAGAAGACCCAATGGCATATTTTTCATGTCATGCTGTGGCTAAATATTAAATAAAAACACACACACACACACACACACACACACACACACACACACACACACACACACACACACACAGAGCATAGAACCCTAGCCATAGCAGGAAAGGAGCAAAACAGAGACATGCTAATGTGAGACTTTCCCCCAAAGGTAATGCTTGAAAAAAACAAAGCAAAACAAAACAAAAAAAAGCGTCGAACGAAGGCAATTAACAGCTAAATTTGGTTAAACTGAAGATGAAGCAAACTTTTGTTTTTATTACTTAATCTCTTCTGTTCTTCTTGATTTGACTTTTTTCCAGTTTCAATATAACTAATTGGAGTGTTGCCTTGTGGGGCTGTAAATCATTACTAAATGAACAGTCTGTTGTTGTTAGCGTCTGACTTGTAAATAATGCATTAAAGGTCTGGTTTGTTCTCGGGGCTCTGAGTGCGCATTAGAAAGAATGAAGGCGAAGACATGTTTCTCTCTCGCTCGAAGGAAATCCAGTAAATTTGGGCTGACGGATGATATTTGTGGAAACGGTCATGTAACGGTGGATCACCTCGAGGAATTTTCCACACTAACGATGGACGTTAAAATTTCATGACGCGTAAAGCGGCTCCTTTTGTTTAAAGTCGGGCAGGATGTGCCGTCAGAAAATTGGGATGCTTGTATTCTGAGCATTACGGTTTCTGGGACCACCGAATGAAGCCCCACGGTGAGGATGAGCTCTACGTAGACTTCATTTTCACTGTGGATACACAAGTACCACCCTTCCATTGTTCAAAACCCGCTTCTTCTCGGCAACAAGTTGTAATTATGTGCTAAGAAATTGGTTTGGTTTTAAACAACTCATTGAAAGCCCTGTCACTTCCCAAGGGCCTGTATGTAGCAGATACCCTCACCTTGCAGTGTGCTGGCTGGCTCTGGAGCTACTGGTTTAATTTCACATCCGTGATGTTAGTTAAACATGGCAGCATGATGACCCTGTCGGGTTTTGATATCATAAGAGAAATCCCATAATGCATCCTGGCAGTTCGTATTCAGTCTTAAATTCCACTTCGGTGTGGTGTTTTTGCGCCCGACTTTTGTTTTTAAACATGTTTTTGTTATGACTGTTGGGGGAAATGTGTCTCGGGATCACCCTGCTACTGGGGTCTTCCCAAGACGGTACTAAGGTATTGGCAAGAAGACCCCCACCTACAAATGGGAGTGGGGGGGGCGTCTTTGTGCAAAAGGTCAGACTGAGACAGTGAATCGAGAATTATCTCCTCCTTGCAGACTCGTTGTATAGTGTTCTCACTCTAAGGTAAGTGTTCAGCTCTTGGTGACGGTCAGTTCACACGTAGAATATGGCATGTTATCATTAGAGTGCTCAGGGCCTCCGTATCCAGGAAACCATGGGCAGATGTGCTTATTTAAAAGGGAATTAAAGTGGCAGCTGAGTCTGAGATAGAGGCAAGGTGGATTTCACTCACGGGCGCGATACCGCGATCTGTGATCTCACCAGCATGTAAAATCATTATTGCGATTTGTGGCTGGAAAAGGGATGAACTCAGGCTGTAGCTTGAGTGGGTCAAGCTTTCTGTTCAAATCCTGAATCCTCACAGGTCTGTCTGCCTGGATCCCAAACCTTCCCCGCTCACTAAGTTTTTGTTAATTAAGAGGAAAAAATTATTGCCCTATTTCATTGGTCAGTCCAATGGTGGAAGCTGCCGTTTCACTAAGAACGAACAAATGTGCCGCAAATGATTAATGGGGAAAAAATGAGAACCCTTCTGTTCCAGTACATCTTCTGACGGTAAAAAGAAGTGTGGAATATTTCAGGATCTCTTCACATTCAAGAAGGCCTTGTCAGCCAGAAGCATGGCCGTGAGCTCGACATTCCAGGACAATTCAGTCGTCTACTGTTACAGACGGAATACAGTTGGATTGCTCAAAATCACGTCCATATTGTACCATTTCTTTTGGCACAACGTGCAACCGGTTTTGATTTGCTTAAGTGAATTAAAAGCCAAACATACTTGCAGAAAGCACTGGACGAATGATTGAAAATTCAGGTTAAGCACAACATGCAATCTGACTTCTGAAATTAAATTAACACTGATTTTCGTTGCAATCAGTTATGCATTTCTGAGGTGGTCTGTACCAGTCAAGGGGCAGGTGTTGGAATGGGGCGGAGCTTTGGTCGCTGGCGGGGGGGCTGCCCCTCAAGAAATTTTTGCTGCCTCCCTGTGAATTTTGTTTGATCATCAGGTCAGTTGTCAAAGGGACACCCAAATGGCGGGGGGGGGTGAGCACTTTCAATTGTCTGGGCAGAAAGGCCAGGTGCTTAGTCCCCGCCCCCCCACGGTCTATATGGAATTAAGGGGCCCTTCAATACCTTTAGCCCCTGGCTTGCACATGTTTGCGGTCTGTCTTGTCTGCTTTAGCTGTGATGAAGTCTTTCATGATGTCAGACCAGCCTTTCGCACTTCATGGACAAACATGGAAGGACGCATACAACCGGCACAGACTTATAACCGTGATTCAAATCCCTGAAAGATTTCTGTTGTATCATTTAACTCCACACTGATTTTGTAAAATCTAAAGCTGTATGAATAGGTCAGTGTCAGTCCCTGCAACTATGACTGGGATAAGCAAGTAGAGGATGGATGGATGGATGGATGGATGGAGGCTAACATGCTAATAGCTATCAGTGATGACACCAACGTGATTATAACCTGAAATGGCTCCCCAGCATTGTTCTGGGGTCAGGCAGGAAGATTTCTCAGGACTGTCCATCCTGCTTGCTTGAAGGTCCTGGAGGTACCCCAACCCCATCCCCCGCAACTCACTGAGGGGCTGTCAAAGAAATATCACCACAGCAACTACAGATCGGCCCGCACCCATGCTGCTGCCTGTCAAAGCGCACCTTGCTCAGTGGCGCCCCCCGGAGGCAGAGGCAGGGCCTTCTCGACGTCTGAGCTCATACGACACCTCGACCTTTGAAAAACAGCCCTCAGCTGGCATTTTATAAACACCCCAATTTCTTCTGACCTTTCGCTTTTCCATGTATATGATTTATACATTTACCATGTTTTTTTTTTTTTCATCTGTTTTTTTCCGCTGACATACCTGGAACTGGTGCAGGTCCAACCTGGATGCGTGAGGCATCTGGCTTATGAAAGAAGGACTAGAAAACAAGCAGGGCCCTCGACTCGAGAGCACTGCTCTCTTTGTTGTTAAATTGCTTAGTTTATCCAAAGTGGCTATATATAGCTTTAAAATGATTTATTTTACAGAGTCTATTTCAAGTTAAGCTCAAGGGCAAAGCAAATGGGTCCTCCTGGGGCTGGTAAAACTTTGTCACCAGTCCAGGTTTTAATCACTGCACGGGTGACTTTGTAATGTAAGAGGCGGTTGGTTTAAGAGGCAGACCTATGACCCGCGTTACCGTGGCGACAAACAGCCTCTTTTCCCCTTTGTGTTAGCTGTCAGTGACTTGCCACACCCAAGTGACTGAGGCGACTCAGTGTTTTGGCTAGAGAGGCAGCGTTCCTTCATCTCTCTGGGTCTCCTGACTTCTCGGGACGCGACAAAAGGGGCTCATTTGATCTTTTGTCCGCATGAGCGCCAAACCCACCTCGTACGCGCTGGGGAGGCCAGCCGTTTGTATACGCAGTGAGCTGATGGGAGGTGGGCACCCCCCCCAGACCACGGGGCATCAGCATGTGTGGGGGCTGCCCGGCTGACCCTGGCCTGCTCTAAACTCAGGTAGCAGGAGCTTAAGGAATCCCGGAAAAGTGACTCGGCTGCATGGGCGAAAGGGAGCAAGTTAAGCTGGAATCGGGGGGAAAAAAAAAAGATGAAGGACTGAAGCCATGTGCTGTATTTATTTTTTGACATGTACGAAACAGACAGGCGAGGGCTCCAGATGTATAATGTCTGAAGGCAGGATCCTTCCTGCGGGCTGTGTGGGAGAGACCAAGGGGGAATTGGTAGCCCCTCCGAACTGCCGGCACCTTCCAGAGCGCCCCGGAACATGAGCAGTGTTAAGCCCGAATGTGCACGATGTGTGGTGTGTGTTATTTATACAGAGTGGTCCTATACACAAGAAGTCCGCACATATACTAAACATAACCGCAGAACATATCTGCTCCTTCATGCACCTGACCTACTTTAAAGTATTTTTTTTCTATTTGAAATAAAGTAACATTTGCAGAAAAATTGTGGCAAACAGTATTTTGAATGGGGCTCCATGAATAACAGACTACTTGTATTTCCAATCATAAAGGTATGTTTTTACCAATTTACAAAAACTACTTTTAGTATTTGCTACCTGAAGCAGTTGCATGTCGCATCTGCGGTAGGTTTTAATAAATTGCTTGGCCATTTCACTTGTGAAGATGGATTGCTGATTACTTACTGGGTAATTAGTTAATGAGGTCTTTGTTTTTGCTAATAAATATAGCACTGTTTTACTGATTGAGCGTAGAAGTTTCATGTTCAAATAATTTTTTTTATTAATGGCCAATTATTAAATCATTGCACTTTTGTTGGCCCCATGTTTGATTTGTTAAATTGAAATTTCATTTTATCTTTGTATATTTGGGATGATTAAACATATTTAGTGCATAGTATAGAAAAAAAAAATGTAAATGAGGCTAGCATTAATGGTGTGGCTAACTGCTATGTTAGCCGCTAGGTTATTGAGACTCGCTAAATTGGTTCCGAGGTTATCCTCTGTTATTTTCTGTTAGTTGCTAGGCTAGCCATGAGGTTAAGTGTGAGGATATCCATCATGTTTATGGGCTAAGGTTGTGTGACAGTCAGCTTGCAGCGGTTTCTTGCGGCATGCTTTCTCTGGTTGGTGTTGGAGTCTTGGGCGTCATTCATCTGAGCATTGCTGATGTTCCCACTGGCTCCTGTCATTGCCAGCACTCTGATATTTGAGGCACAATCTCAGGACTATTCCGCTTGTCCTATGTCGCTATGGACTCTGGTTTCTCCCCAAATCCAGGAAGTGGTGTGTAATAAGCTCAGCGTGTTGAGGTTGGAATGACTTGGTCTAAAACGTCACTCCGGTTCCCTCTAAACGTCGTGCTGGTGCAGGCCTGTCGCTGGACGTGGTCAACAGGCCGCATGACGGTCACCAGGGAACCGGCAGGATACAGAGCCGGGTTCCTGACAGCACGCCGGGCCGGGAGAGGCGTGCCTCAGCGCAGCGCTGGGAATCTTCACATCCCACTGCCTGGAGGTTCGAAATTCTCATTATGCTGCATGAGATTTATTAGAACAGATTATGGAAATGTTAATTAAGTCATTAATTACATTATTTAAGTTGCATTGACAGATAAGGCTGTGCGAATTGGGGGGGGGGTTAGGAAGATCTCTGTGGGCCTAAATGGAAATCGTTGGTGACAACAAGCGGCCCGCGATCCCGTCCTGGTGAGGCTGCCGTCGTGTCTGTGGCGTCTCCCCGGTAGCACGTTAAAAAAAAATGTCCCCCCGACCTGCCCCGAGGTGCCAGCCGCTGGTCCTCAGCCAAACGGGGAAGGAGGAGCGTGTGAGGAGGCAGCTAATTAGGAAAGACGAAAAAAGGGTATCAAACGCAAAAAAACGCGCGTGCGACACTTACTCAGCGGCTTCTTGGCCACGTGGGAGGTCCTGCTTGTCGCATAATGAGCCGTAATGGCGCTGTCCTTGCTGCCTTTTCTGTTTTTTTTTTTTTTTGTCTCTAACGCTGGCCGGTGGAGATGACAAGTTAAAAAGCATCACGAACGATCTGGCAGAACACGTCGTACAATTGTTCAGCTGTTCATGGTTCTTGTTTCTTGTTTTTATTCTCATCATGAACATTTGGAGGGACATTTGGGTTAAGGCCTTAAACCTGGTTCTCAAGCTGCTGGTGGAAAATCCTGGGGACCCTCAACCAGACCAACCCCAGAGTCATTTTCCTTGCACCTGTCGTCCTGCCCATGGGCACTGCAGCTTGAACACACTCCACGCATAACAGAGACACATACGGCAGCATCGCTGTGTGACTAACTGGCATCCTTTCCTCACAAACGACCGCAATCCGTACTCCAGGGCACAGACAGTGACCAGGAGGCTGCAGTTACATAACGCCAGCCACCCTCCGTAACATGTCCCCTTCACAGGCCACTGACTCCCCTCTGAAATCGTACGATCTGAGTAAACTTGAGAACAATGGGGCCTGCTTCCCACAGCCGGCCATTATAAATGTTTAAGCGATTCTCGCCCTGCCGCGTTAGCCAGGTCACATGATCTAATAGAGGTAGCCAATAGGATCCAGATGGTCTGACAGTGTTGTGTAAGACACCGTGTGATTTCACTTGGGAGACTGGGGGGGGGGACTCGTCCTGTAAATCCAGGGCATACCCCCTGTTCAGTCACATGGGTCGATAGTTGATTAATTAGTCTCATCAGTTTAGCCCCTAAAAATACCTGCACAGCCTTGGCAATAAGCTTTCCTCGCCTTTCCATTTTTTTTTTTCTTTTTCATTTTTATAGGTGCAATAAAGAGTCCGATCAATAAAGCCCCATGATATCTGTGGCAGTATCTGCAAATATGAAGTCCGGCAGTAGTCAATTCGTAAGTGATATGGGCTCCCGCGCTAAGTGATGATTCGAAGATGACATTGTTCAATTCGAGCACATGCACTCAAGTTTGAGGTTGCCAGGCAACCTGTAGTGTCCTTGAAATTGTCCTGCCACTTCGTTTAAGTGGCTCTTGATTGTGGTGAATGACTCTGGGAATGAAAGACGGGCTCTGCTCATGCTGTAGCGGAGCCTGACCTGATGAGGTTTGAGTTTTCCTAGCTAGTCCGCTTCAATCGTAGGAACCACGTGGAATCCAGAGCGGCAGTATCCCGTGACGCCTTGCTCAAAATCTCGCTAAGGATAATCCCACAGCTATATCGAATATCACCGTTTTCCTACCCTACTCAGTAAATAATTCGTATTAGAAGTTCTGAAATGATTCCCTTTCTGGGTCTCCATGTTATCTTTTTGTTTTCTTTCCGAATCATTTCCACTTCGTTCTCCATTGACCGCGTATCGCCGTTCATGTTACACCACAGCACATCTAGAGGGCACTGTTGAGATCGCCGAAGTACTAATACAGGCTGCAAAGCCTTGGCTAGCAGCTAGAATCATGACTGGAATTGAATGACAAGTCAAGTTGGGTCCTGCTGAGGGGACACTTTGGTCAATAAATGGTGTGAAATCCCCCCCCCCCCCTACAAAGGTGAGCAAGGCGGGAGCAGAAACCACCTGATGGGTACTGAGAGTGGAAAAAGCTGACTGACATAGATGTCCAGAAGACTGGGGAAATTTATCATGTTCAAGGCAGAATGATTCTGGGAAAATGATCCGCTTGAATGGGCCAGCAGTGTGAAACTTTCCAGCTCTTTGCGGATGCAAGATGTGCCAATTTAGCAGGAAAATTCAAGCCAAATAGATCAAAACGGCTTAGAATGTGCATGGAATTACAAGAAGGAGCCTCTTATTATTTTTTATCACGGAATTGACATCAAAGATTAACCTTGAGTGATTCGTTTAATTGTGTTGTAAATGACAGTCCTTCGTTTGCAGGCTGCTGTTATCCAGGAACAGAAGCGCAGACGTCGAAAAGTTGACATCTGTAAAGAAAATGAAATTTCCGATTTCCAAAGAGGTGACGCCTCATCGAGCCATTGTGCTCGGCTTAATTACGGAATTTTTTTAATTACCCATTTTCAGCATGAAGACTCCGCAGATAAATACCAAAATAGCGGCAATTATTCTGCAGCACGCTCTGCAGTCCCTTTTCACTTCCCCTATTGCGTGTCCCTTGCTTTTCTTCCCTCGCTACGCGCTCGTTACCTTTCAGCTGACTGAAGCTTGCGGTGCTCTGGCAAACACAATTATTCTGGACGCCTCCTCTTGGATAGGGACACGTCCCAGATTCGCACGCCCACATGAAACGGGCTCCCCCCCGTGCTTGCACCCCCATGGGCTGCTGTGTGGAACCTCCGTCGGACGGTAATCGATCTCGAGAGGGTTCTCCAGAGAGGGAGCGTGTGAGATTATGTCAGACCAGATAAGAACTGGGAGGGGAGTTCGGCAAGGGGAGCGGCCTGTTCTCACGCCAAATTCATTTCCCTGTTCACGATGAGTCTTTGTCTCCCCCTTATCCTGGACGTGCCCAGGGCTGCTGCGGCAGCTGCTGCCACGCGTCCCGGCTGTCCTCTTCCTGGGTGAGGCCGCGACTCGTAGACGGAGCCGGGGCTGGGACCAATCCAAGGACGAATGGAACCTGCCAGGCCGGCGAGACATGGGACAGTCACGACCCCTCCGAGTAACTATTTAGTGGCCAATCGCGCTAACCTTCTAGCTAACCTCATAGTTCGCGAAGCAGCTTAAGTAGTGGCTGACCACAGAAATAATCAGCCGCTAATCTCGCTAACCGTACAGCTAAGCTAGCGGCTAACATGATGGCTAATTCAGTGGCTGTGTGAGAGCAGAGACGGCGATACCGCCGACCGCATTCCAGTAAAATCCAGAAAGGCAAAACAAGAGCCGGTGACTCTGATTCTGGATTGGGCTGATGAAGGTTGCCTCTCCATTGGGATCCAGCACAGGGGAGAGAACAGGGATTGGCTTCTAAACTGGGACAGTTCCAGGAAAAAAAGCCTGTATATTTTAAACTTGTGCTGACCAGTACAAACTTGAAGTGATTTTTTTTAGCCAGTGATTTTATTACTGTAGGATCTAATGAGGATTTTCTAATATATGTATGTAACTTGGTGCCTTTTTTCATTTAATTTGTTTCCAAAAACATTTTTCAGAAATTTGTCTTGATACATAGAGCTGTGATGTTCAGTTACCACGACGGAAGCCATGGAGACCCCAACCCCCTCCCCCCCCCCAATCTGCGCGCCCCAGCCTCAGGGTTGGATGCCCCAGGTTTTGGTGACCTGGTTGCTGCTGTGGTCAGCCTGGCCAGGCACCTGAACCCTGTCATTCGTAACGTGACGTCAGCCAGTGAGTTTACATGAGGGCTGCGGCTTCTATGTGTGATGAGGACTGTTACAAGGATGTCATCTTTGGATGGCCATTTGGATTATTTGGGTGGGCAACACCCAAAATATTGCTTTTCCTAAATATGGTATGTAAACAATGCTGTAGTGTTTTTTTTTTTTGGTGGGGGACAAAAGATGCAGTTCAGTTAACGTCGGTACTGCATGTGTGAAGAAGTGTTGTGGTCTGGCGATATTGTAAAGGAGGAGCATGGGCTAAGCACGCCCACCCCTTCACACTGGCCAATAGGAAAGCAGTGCATTTTTTGGTGACCAATGACAAGATTATGGAGGACTATGAACAATCAAGCAAACAGCCGTAACTGAGTTTTCATTGGATGGGCAGATGATTCTTCTGGGCGGGCAGCACCCCCCCAGCCCACCTGTAGACGCACCCCGACATCCAGATGGATGAGATGGGCCGTGGCAATACGGCTCAAGTGTAGATTCCCAAATTTTCCGCATCTATCGCCCCATGCAGTGTTGGGGAACCCTCTGGCAGAGCTGAAATTGGGGGGGGGGGGGCAGGACTTCCTACCAGCCACCCCAGGTACCTTGGATTCACACAGATCCATCAAATTAAGCTCCCTGACCAGACAGAACCCCACAGCGAGTCGTTTTCACTTTTTGTCTTGTTTTGTTTGACTTGTTCGTTTGTCAGCTTTCCTTCACTCGTTTCATTTTTCCAGTTTTCTACTGCCGGAGCCCGAGGCAGCAACAGGACAAGCAAATGGCCACAGTTGGCTGCTTATACAAAAGAGCGATTCATTTGTTCGTTCTATCGTGTAACTGTTTATCACATGGGACGAGCCACAATAAAGTCGGGCATAGAGCAGGGCAGCTTCGTGCTGATGAAAATGGGTCCTTCTCAGACATCTTGACCTGCTTCGCCGTGGCCCAGGATCTGCCCTTTTATCTGGCTGTGAATCCACCGAGGGGAGTCTGTTCTCCGACATGAAAGCTGCTGGCAAAACAGAGAGGGGCTGACACTCTCCTCTCCATCTTCCTCTTCCCTGAATCTGTCCACCTCCTCACGCCGTTTTGGTTTAGAGCCGTGTGGCTGCCTAACCGGGCAGCTGATCGTCTATAAACTTTCTCAGTGGTGTGTGGCTCAGTGACTAAGGATGAATTAATGAATGTTACACTTGTATAGCACTTCCCAAGATATCCAGAGTGCTTCCCAAAACCAATGGGGAGCCACTTCAACCACTGTGTAGCCCCCCCCCAGTCAGATGATGCGACGACAACCATTCAGCCCCAGTACACTCATCCCATAGTAGCTAAGGTGGCGAAGGGGCAGGAGAAAATTCACCTGTTAAATACAGGGGATGATTAGGAGGCCAGATCTGAAAGGGCCACAGTGGGCTATTTTAGCCAGGGTATCACTCCTACTTTTTCAAAAGATGGCCAGGGATCTTTTATGACCTCGGCGAGTCCAGACCTTGGTTTTACATCACATCTGAAGGACAGTACCGTTTTCAGAGCCGTGTCCCCATCACTGCACTGGGATCCACACTGACCACAGGATGTGCTCCCCCCGTTGGCCACACCAATACGTCTTCCAGCAGCATCCAAGTATTGGCCAGACCCAAGCCTGCTTAGCTTCAGATGGATTATCTAGTCTGAACTGCAGGTGGAAGGGAGGCTGTTCCTGTAATCAAAAGGTCAGCGAATCAAATTCCAGCATCAGCAGAGTGTTTTCAGCCTGAGCAAGTCCCTTATTCACAATCGCGCCAAGGACTGCCTGAGCTTGCCTTGTCAAAATTTTTGGTTTGGAAAAATAAATTGTACAAATATTTCGCATTTCATTTAATCATACATTCTTGTCCTGGCATCCTGTTGAGGGGTTGTGCCCTATGCCTCCAGGCTGCCATGTGACCCTGAATGGTTAGAAGGATGGATATACATTCTTGTTTAAACCTGTGTTCCTGATATCCTTGATGCATAAGTATGTATTAAAAAAGCCAGTAGGATTACATGACAACAGAACACAAAAAACAATAAAACCAGCAAAAGTTTGGCTGATGCTGATGGACCTTCACTTCTGGCTACGGATTCATTGGTGATTATGAATCATAACATGCAGCTACTGCCTGTGCGTCCCCTCGCCCAGGTCCGGGACCAGTAACCTGGCACCCTAATCGGCCAGCTTTGACGAGCCGGCAAACATCCAGAGCCCAGAAATTTCCATCCAGCGGCACCTGGTGACATTGCGTTTGACTAACCGCTAAGAAGATTAAGAGCCGATCCAGGCATATTTGCATCTCATAAACAAACGATGTCGGTCCTGAGATGAAGAGAGAACAGGGACGGATCGCTCGGATTGGATTGAAGAGAGGCCTGACCGGATGTTTTACACACTGCTAACGGCTCCACAAAGATACTGGAAAAACACAGGTACAGGTCTTATTCTGGGGCAGAAAGGTGCCGTAACTGGAAAAATGTTGAAGACTCAACACGGCCAATTTTGTCATCACAAAAGCAGAGTTTTTCAAAGGTGGCTTTTGTGATGTTGCAGAATTGAGGTCTGTGAAGGCCCAGGTCCTTCACAGATATACTATCACAGATTTTGGCTGTAAAATACACATGGCAGGGGCCATTCTGCCAGTCAAGTCTGCCTGGATATTTCCTTTTGGGAATGTTTCGGGGGAACGATTAATCTGTTAGAGCTGTGGGTTGGTTTTTTTTTTTTTTTTTTTTTGGTGCGTCAGCATAATGTACCACTTCCGGCTGATGTTCTGCCTAAATCTGAGATCTACGCCCCAGAGAAAGTCTGCATAATCTGTGGTCTCTAAAGGGGAGTATAAGCGGCGGCAGAGGGGCTGGCTCGCATGAAACCTACATGTGTCAGATGGAAGTTAAAATTAAACTTTGGACCGCTTTCTTCTGCTGCAAAATGTGTCAACTTGCAACCTTTTATTAGATGCGGATAAGTTCCAAAAAAAAGAGAAAAAAAAAACGGGCAATCATAATGGACAGCACTGGGGAAGAGAGCGGGTCCTTGCGACAGGAGATAGCGGTGTCTACAGCTACCACTTCTTTAGAGTGCGAAACTTTCCCTGGAGGTTCTGTCCAAAGGGCACTAAAAGACCATAACCCTGTTACCGTGGAAATTATTCACCAGGCAACGCGTCCATCCAGCCTAGACGGGATTCGACTCAGGAAATTAATAATTAAAATTTTAAAATATGGCATCCTCCTTGGTGGAGAATGACAACACTTGAAAGGAAGTGACATGAAGGCCTGACATTGCAAAAAACCCAGACTGCCTGTCCAACACACTCAACATGCTCTTTGAAATGGGGGCTACAGTAATGTTTAGAATAGCTGCATATCCCTAAAAGAACTACTAACAGAAGAACCCACTCAATAATCCAGGTGTTATTCTATCATATCCCTTTTGTGCCTGATCTGGGTCCCCTCACCGTTATCTGCGTCTTAAGGTGGACTGCAGGTCTTCCATGCCACAAAGGTAGATCCCTCATACAGGAAGGCCGCGGTTCACCTTAAGCACAGTGCATATGATGTACCTGTGATGTAATACCACTGAGCGCCGCATTCTAGCCTGGGCTCCGGATGATTTATGATTGAAGGTGTGCTAATAAAAATATCCCAACAATCAGGACTCTGTTTGGAAAGATACCGCGAGGGCGTACGTCATGCCCGACAGGCCTGAGAAACAACATGGCCTCCCGCTAAGGGTATGAGAGCCGTTACCTTTGCTCTAAATTCAGAGCTCCGGAACTCATTTTTGCCTGGATAAGTTGGGCTAAGTGACACGTCTCTGCTTCTTTGTGGGACGCAGTTGACATGGACTCGCACTGTTTTACCCCAAGGTTCCTCCAACAGTCCAGTTCCAACACAGAATCCTGCACAGAGCATTAGCATTGTTAGCAAGCTAATGGCAGATTCCTTCCTCTGTTTATATTTAAAAATAAGAAGCGACATTTTTGTGCCTTACTGCTATCATATATTTTAAAGCTTCTGTGTTTTTATATATCTTGTTAATTAATGTACATGTGTTAAAAAGAAGACATATGCTTTGCATTTTTATTTAATATACATCTGATATACACACAAGGATTAGTTCCATCTCTAGCTCTGAATTCCAGAATTCCTGACTAGTACATTTGGGCGATTTCCTGTCGGAATTTGCAGCCAAGATGCAGGATCAGGCTCATGCAGATTAATGTTACTCGGAGATAAATTTCACTCAACACGAATGATCACACAGGGACGTGTGTGTGTGTGTGTGTGTGTGTGTGTGTGTGTGTGTGTGTGTGGAAGGTTCAAGAAACATCTGAATGATTTCTTTCCTTTTTTTAAATTTTAATTTAATGTGAATTTTCCAGCAGTGCTATCCCTTCTGGAACATATTAACAAAGCAATTAATTAAAAGCATCATAACTTAGAGAACACTTCAAATTAATCTTTTGAGATCTAATTGCGCACTTTGCTTGCATGCACAAAACAAAAATTAATCACTTAGTCAAGTTTTTATTCCATAAGAGCTCTCTTTTTCTCACCCCCCCCATCCCCCCCCATAAACAAAGTTGTGGCAAAGCTTTTGTTTTTTTCCCAGAAGAATTTCTCAAAAGAAAAATTAAATGAAGAAAAAACTGGTCTGTGATTCCACAAGCATAAATTGAACCGCACAGAAATGCACTACATGTGGTCAGGCAAAATAAAACGAGAATAAATACACAAATGAAGACTTGTGAGACAGCTTGCAGGAGCTGTGAAATCTTCACACTAGCGTGGCAATAACGGCAGACTAATTTCATCTGTGCTCTTGTGAAATGAGGTTTGTGTGGCCATTTCCAAGATAAGATCTGCTCTGAGAGCTGGTTAATTGTGCAACTCGAGGATTTGACAAATAATGCCTCATTTGTAAGGCTCTGCCTGAGGGTCAGCTAAGTCTTAACGTAATATTTGCCTCACTTTACAATCTCTACTAGCACTGGGAAATGACCTTAACAAATATCGCCTTTTGTGTGAATTTAATTGGCTGCTTGTACAGTGCATAACGTGCAGATTAAAGGTCAAAATGCATTTGGCCCCATTGCAGTCACGGATTCTCATTAGAGCTCGGATGTTCTGTCAAACACAAACAAAGTGTTTCAGAAATAATAAAAAAACTCAGTCACACCTCTTTCTGAGAACTGAAGTGAGCTGGAGAACTATGTACAGTTTCGCTTTAATGTACCATTTTTTTCCTGCTGTATGTTTCGTAAATGATCCATCTGGCTTGACACCAACACCGTGCACTTTGTGAAAGAAATGCAAGAAACGTTCATTTTCCTTGTAGCGACATAAGAAAGTAACCGACCACTTCAGTCGCCGTGGTTCTGGTCAGAGACGCTATTAAAGGCTGGTAACTTTGGGTCGTGAATATGCTCTCATTACCGCAAAAATCGCTTATCAAGCTCGTAACTCCCTCAGAAGTTATTACGCACACAGCCATGGGACCGGCTTCGGAAAAAAAACAGTTTCTGTGTCGCTATCGAGCGATTTGGCGGATGGCGAGGTGCTAATTAGCGTCTCTTAGCAGCGACGGTAGTGGTGAGGAACAAAGCGCACGTTGGCGTCGCACGCGGAGGCTCGCATGACGACCCTCTCCCCTCTGCCAAGCGATTCCAAGGCTCGAAAGATGTCCTTATTTACACTGGGGACCAAAAACCTGTTGTTTATCAACCGTCCAAGTCTGACAAATTAACCCTGTGGATCCATTAGTTTAAAAGAAGTCCGTATCTTTCACTCGGAGTACTTTTATATGCAATAGATGTGCCTGTTAGAAGACTCGCTAATCCACAAGGAGGAGGAAGTGTTAAAGCACATTCAGACATGAAAACATTTAATGTCTATTTGGAAAGAATAAAGATATTGAAATGACATATCCATCTCCTACAGGTAGGCCTTCTACAAACACACCAGAACACAAACTCTCTTTCAAAGGTCAAAGAAATTACAGTGAAGAAATCAAAGAATCATGTTAAAACTGGGGTGTGCTCGGAAAAGAGGGCGACACACTTCCTCAGTTCCCCCAAAAACCGCTTCCAGCCAGAAAGTGACAGGAAGTGACTGCCGTCACTTGAACGCCATTGGATGCTTTCTGGAACCTGTCATTCATACATCTGAATATTAAAGAAGATGCTGCACCTTCCCGCTGTGTAGTTCCCCATGTAGTTCATGTCCTTAACACACGACCTCAGCACAATCAACATCGCCACGTCAACTTGCTGCATGCCCGAATCAACAAAGCAGACCCTTCGCTTCAGACATTTCGGCTCCACGTCTCCATACCCATATACAGACTGATATGAATAAGTCATGAAAATTGTCTGGCTGCATTTGACAGATTTTAGCACTATAAGCCCCCTAAACTACAATAGAGGGAGATTATCCATCCAGAGCATTTATGCAGACAATTTACCACTGAAAATGTCAACCTAATGTCTGAGCATGCATAGAGCTTTAATCGCTCAGCGACAGACTTCAAATGACCTCTTGTAAACTCATCCCCTAAATGGTCATGGGAACTATTGCTGTATTACCTAAGGGAACAGGAACTCCTTCCCAGTAAGAGAATGAGTTGGTCCCAGTATGGAGTCACCAACTCCTGGAGCAGATATTTGTGACTGAAGATTAATAACTGAAGAGGCAGAGATTATTAGAAAGATTTATAGTTTCCATATTACTCAGAAATTGGGGGAAAGGTCATTCAAGAGACGTCCAAAAACCGCTGACTAATAATTGTGTTTTCTCACTAAATACCTGACCGTCGACCAAAATTTCCATCACGGACAGACAGTGACAGCAGGGCCAGCAGCTTGAAGGCGGCAACTACAGAGAAAAATGAAATATGAAGTGTTTGTATTATAATTAATATTATTTCAACTCAGCTTGACCTTAAGAGGAATAATACATCATTAAATTAAAGTATTTCTTTATAATACCTTAAATATTTTTAAGTATTTTAAAATATTTATTCTCAAGGTTGGGGAGTCTGAATACGATATTTTACCTCAGTCTCTTAGATTCTGGTCCTAGTTAATCCAGAATATTATGATGTAACAAAAAAAAAAACAATCAATGGCAAAACTATATAAGCCAATGAGATGGTGTGTAGCCTCTATATGACACGAGTCCTTGAGAAAGTCACAGAGAGATGAGACGGCGTTTAATTAACCACCAATCGAGGAATCTCTCGGCGTCTGATTTCCGAAGCTGGTGGCCCAGTCACTGGAACACGCGGCAATGGATGTGGACGTCTCACGACAGAAGAGTATTGAGTGATTTATCGTCTTGTCTAAATGCCCCGAGTAATTATCCCGCGGCCTCGGTCTTGCCAGGGTGCTGCGCGTGAGGGTGGGATGAAGCCGAACTCGGAGGTCTTGCGGTGGAGGCTGGCAGCTGCCGGCTGGGCTTGGGGCCAAACAGCCAAGCCTTCGCGTCTCTCGCTCCAGACCTCTCTCCAGAATCTGCTTCCGTGGTGATCCTCCCGCTCCCCGTGGTTCCCGGCTCCTGTAACTGCTTGCTCCTGCCGTGGCCTTAGCATGGAGATCCAGCCCTTGGCAAAAATAAATATGCATGTTCATTTGCTGCAATAAGAGAGGCACACGCTTAAAGAGTCTTCATTACAATTGTAAATTCCCGCCCCAGTACTGTTACCCTAATGCTGGATTACACAGGGTCTGTGCTCGCGGACGGCGCCTGACGTCTGATTGAAAGTCCGGCACAGCTAATTAATTTCATTAGGAAGTGAAGTCATCTTCTAGCGGGATTTAATATTTCGAGCTTCATGTTGCTAATTCATTTCCACATTTAATTAGCTCGCAGAAGAAAATGTTGCATGGGTTAGAGGACTTTTTAATTATCAGCTTGGATAAATTTGAAAATGTTGATGCCTAGGGGTTGAGTTAATTAAAACCTGCATTATTTTAACTTTAATTAGCTTCCATCTTTGTTTTGCTTCGCCATATGGCCATGTCCTGTAGTCAAATTTAGTTAATTAAGCTAATTAAGCTAATCATTTTAATTACTCAAGACAATGTGATTGGATAGAGGATGACTACAACTTTAGGGCCGAGTGGCTGTTTTTCATTAAGTAGAAAGGACAGAGACTTCTGATTGAAGCTGGCATGCGTCGTCGTGGGGCGATCTGTGGATGTGACAGCTTCGGGAACGTTAGCCATGTGGCTAGATCGCGTTCCTTGATAAAAAACAAAATGTCAGCAACGCGCCGTGACTCTTATAAATGGAAAATAATTCCGTGCTATATCTAAGCGCAGTCCTGCTCTGCCAGCGTTTGGCCATGTCTTAACAGGGCAAAACAGGATCACAGTCTGACTGGTTTTGTTTGCGTTTTCAAACAACCCTCTTTTACCCGAATGCTGCTCATATTAGCCGTCTGCTGTAATTAACCGGTAATGTAAATATCACCGGGAAATGAGACGTGGTCATTTGGAGAAACGTGCTTTTGTACGTCCCCACACAGTGGGCTAAACCCATCTGCACATGTGCATTGCTGTATTCCATATCGGTCATTTGGGGCAACGACTAAACTAGGAATGTATCACAGATTCAAAATGCACAAGACGACATAGATCTGCCAACGTGCTTATGCTGGTCAAGGTCGTGGGGGGGCTGGAACCTATACCAGGCAGCACAGGGCACGCACACATACGGTAGGCGAACACACAGAGCCGGGGCGGGATTCGAACCCCCGACCCTGCAGGTGTTAAGCTACCCAGCTTGCCAACTGCGAAATCTCATTAGTTATATATAGGTCACTGTGCACTTTACGAACTCATTAAACATGCGTGTTGTTTCCTGGTTTTTACCGCACGAACACGCCGCCGCGTTTAATCGTGCCTTTCGCCATCTGTTTCCATGGCAAAGCGGCACCGCGGAAAATTCACCGAGGCTGCAATAATTCATACGCACTTCTAAGCATTGTTACGAGACGGATGGAGCTGGCAGGGTGGTCTTGCGTCATCCGGTGGGGATGCCCCCCATTATGGAGCCCCCGCAAAGCCCGTGCTTAATGAGGGAGTCACATGGGGGGAGGAGCCAAGTCCACCGTTTCTGTTAAATGTGCGAATAAGGCCCAATTTGGTAATCCAGCCCCTCGCATAATCCTATTGGCTGCCATTGAAGCAGCCAATCGCCTGCTTCTGTTTCGGGCCGAGTCGAACCCTGGAGGACCTGCTGCTCCCGGCCTCATCTGACCAGCGAGTCTCGCTTTTCCACCCAAAGAGGTGACTTTCATTCCCGGGTCGCCCGCTTCCAGAAAATTCCCCCTCAGTCTGTCTCAAAACACTTTTGAAATAGGCATATTAATGTGTAACTTCTTCTGCCTGGAATAATTAGTTTCCAGAACTAGTCATAGTAATTTTAGCAGAAATCCACGAAGGTAATACTGCATGCATACATCCATTACCGTGACAACAGTGCTTAATGGGGATATAATTCCCCCCTGCCCCCATTTACTGCAGTGCTTTTTGTTAATTCTATTACACCAACATGTCCATAAGATTAAGACGCTCTTTATAAATGACAGTTTCTTTGTGACAGTTTACCGTAAGCATTACACCGCCGCAAGGCCGTGTCTGCGATGGTTGTCCCGGCGACGTCTCGGTCACATGACTTGGATGCCCGGCTATAATGGGTTAAGACAGATGTAGAGAGAGAGAGTCCCTTCCCGGGGCAAACCCCAGGGCACCATTGGTTTAGGCAGACGGCGCACTGCATGTCTGTCTGCTGGAAGGGGGACTTTTACTGTACTTCCCCTGACTGCCGGTGTGTCCAATGACACTCCGTCCTGCTTTATTGTCTCGGCACACGGCTACACCAGCATGTCAGCCAGACTGGAAGAAAACGCAATCAAACGCTGCCATTACTTTGTCAATGCCGACCCCATTTGTGGGATGCCACAAACAGTTGCAAGATACTGTTATTAATTGTATTAATTATGATATATTATTGATATTGTTATTACTTTACCGACCCTGCATTATGTCATCCATGAAATGGAAATTGACTCTTGTTCAATGTGATGAAAAGCTATTTAAACGTAATTAGAACGGCGGGTTGAAGGGAGAGTAGGTTTGTCCCCGTCGCCGTTTTTGCTGTTCTGTCTGCGAGGCTGGCGGGCCGTTGGACCCAGAGCCCGTCTGCTAGCATTTCGCTTCCTGCAAATTCATGGCGCTTCTTACTCATTCCCATAAACACATTAATTCTACCACCTCTGATGTTTATTATCATCAGAATTTGATCCACGTCGCCACTGTCTTTTTTTTTTCCGTCGCTTATCTTTCCGTTAAGCTCGGTGTTCTGTGACTCACTGAGCCCCTCCCTGTCACTCATTATGAAGTGGTTCCTTAGCCTTTATCTGATGCCGGAGGTTCAGCAGGAGTCCTGACGCAGAATGATACTCCCCCCCCAGCCCCCATGTTTAATTACTGAAGCAGGCTGACCACCAGGTATCTCTTCCTGATGATGTGGTATGTGGTCCAGTAGGTTTGGATGCTGTGTCTGTAATCAGAACGTCACTGGTTCAAATCCCATGGTCAGCCAAGTGATTTCACCATGGGGCCCTTGAGCAAGACCCTTAATCCCTAATGACTTAGGGACTGTCTGATCCTGATTTCTTGAAAATGTATGTCACTTTGGATTAAAGTGCTGCTTTATAAATAAGATGTTAATGATGCCCAGGTGATCGACAGCTGTGTGCAGCTAGAGATGCTGCAAAGGAGAGTTTGCAAAGGCACGGTGGCTGAGGTGTAGGTGACGGCAGAAGCTGAAGGTCTTGAGATTGACCACCACACAGTGGAATCCATAATGGCAGGAATGTTCCTGCAGAGATATCGCTCAGACTCATTGGTGCAACATCGATGGATCATGACGAGGGCTGACATCTGGACCAGCTCACCACGATACTGGGGGAGGGGGGGGGGTCAATTTTGGAATATGAGGAGATGTGTAAGTGACTGAGAGGGTGGGGGGCAGACAGGTGAGCTTAAGCAGAGCTCCCCCCCCTCTGCTCCGTAACTGCAGACAGCCAACAACTCTGTGATTTACAGCTCTTTAATGGTGGGAACTTCAAAGGGTCCAAAAAAATCATTAATAACTATTAGAAGGTGACGCCATCTCTCAGCGCAGTAATGTCACGCGAGAGATGGGGACCCAAGAGCAGATTAATACGGAGTTTTCTTTTCTTGTCCGTGTGTTCCCTGTTCAGTCCTCTCCTCCTACAGAATTCCAATCTGGCCCAATCGCCCCGTTGGCATCCAGCTCGCCCAATTAACTGTTACCATAGTAACAAACGAGACTGTTGCCACCCGGGCAGGACGACACCGGTCGTACCCGCCAGTTACATCCTCATTTTGCCAGAACCTAGCCGACCTGGACCCGGACTCTATGCGGGCTGCTAGTGGTGCTGCGAAATCGCTCCGTAAGGGACAGCAGACTTCCTGGGGTTATTTGGATGCTAAACTCCCCTAATGTCCAACAGGCAAAGGTCAATGCTCTGTTCACACATATCAACTGATTAAAAGTATTCAGGCACCGTGTGAGACAGCTATGGCACCGTCGGGGCCTCATGGGTACTAACGCTAATGCAAACCACTTTCATCACTGCTTGCTGAAACAGTGAGAAGTTTGGTTCGAATCAGTAAGAGGGTGTAGCAGGAGCGGGTCGGGGACGAGTCATGGGGGGGCGGGGGGAGTGACTGGGGCACCACAGAATTGCGGATCTACTGGTGCTCATCTTCATCATCTCTGCTGTCTGGTCCGTGGGCGGTCCATTCTGGAATATTCCCGTCACGCTTTTTCCAGAACCGGGAGTTGGGTCCCACCTTCTCGCTGTCCGGACCAGGCCAGACTGATGGAAGCGCGGCGGCGCCAGCAGCCTGTCACGGCCCGGTCCGGCCTGGCTCGACTCGGCCTGCCTCGCCTCGTTTGTCCCATTTAGTAATCATTAACAGCAAATCACAAAGGGTGGGTGGGTTGGGGGGGGGATGTACGATTTCCTGCAAATGTTGGTCGAACACTCTCTCCTGCGCCTATCAATTTACCCCTTTTCATTTTTCCATTTAATTTTAGGTCATATTACCAGCAGATGCATTTCCCCTGCAATTATTTGGACTGGGTGTCCCGTGCACTGAATGGGACGCCGTCCTGCAGCAAAAGCTTTCCGCCCTCACGCCAAATCCAGCCGAGCACTTAGAAGGTTCTAGCAAAACGTTGAAGGGCATTCTTAATGCATTCTTAAGGTGGTTAAATTAAACACAAACTTGGTTAGAGGTTGAGGGGGTTTGGGGTGTGTGCAGACCTCTATCCATGACACGTGGAAGGAAGTAAAATATAAAGTGAATCTTGGAGGACGAAGACACTGAGAAGGACGAACAGACCAAATAGGTGGAGTTTCTAATGCAGACAAGTTGGTCTGATTTCATTTTGAGCTGCTAATCTGAGAAGGCCTCTCCTGTGCGTTTTGGCCGCGGTTGCCGATGCATTTTAGGAGAGAGCCGACCTAGGATGTCTGAAATTGAGGTTTGGCAGCCTTGTCGACACAAACCAGGGGTAGTATGTGATCCAGCAGGTTAGACCTCTCGGCCTGAGATCAGAAGGTCAGTGGTTCAAATCCAGTGCCCAGCAGAATTGTTTTATCGCTACTGGGCCCTCGAGCAAAACCCTGCACCCCCCCACAGATAAATGGCTGAGCCTCTGCTTTGGACTTTAAGCTTCTCTGTCCCCTCATGTGCATGAGTGTGTGTGTGTGTGTGTGTGTGTGTGAGGCGGGATACACGCAAACACACATGCCAATGTACAAAGGGCAAGTAAAGCTTCATTTAATTATCACTGTCAAATGTCTACCTTCTCCGTTAATTCAGTGTGATGCTTGCCCTGCCTCGGGGGGGGGCAGGGTTTGCAAGAGCATCGACAGGCATTTTTTTTTTTTGTTAATTCCAGGTACTTTGCTTTTTCAGCCAGGAATGAAATCAAACATTCTGTGTAGAGGCACTCAGACATGGGCAGTTGGGAGTGTCGGGTTGCAAAAAAACCAACGGGGTGGGAGGGGGTCCCCTCACTTTGTCCTTGGAAAAATGAGAATTGCACAAACACCCTGCCGGGTCCGGTGGTGAGAGGTGGCCTGCACGCTTTTGTCCCAGTCTAGGAGGGGGGGGGTTGCATTTACGCCTCCCACGGCTGCGTTAACATGCCAAAGAGCCCTCCGCGAAATAAACCCCGTCGTCATAAAACAACCCTTTTAACTTAAAAAAGGGGGGAAAGGGATACCCTTCCCAGGGTGCCTTGCAGCCTTGCATTAGCGTTCGCAGAACACATAATGGACCGGATTGTATTACCTTGCTCTTTAGGGCAAACAAGATTGTCCCTAATTGCCTGTCCAATATTTGCATGGCCCACAGTATATGTCACTGAACACCCCAATAAGTGACGCCGGCTCCCAGCGGGCAAGGCAGAGCTTCCAGCCTCCGGCGGACGCCTCGCACGGCGGCGGGAAACAAGCCGCTCCTGCTCCCTCTACGTGACAGCGGCGGGGGGGGGGGGGGCAAGCTGTGGGAAGGAAATTGACCAGGAAAAGCAGTGTTACCGCTGGCTGCGTCGCGTGAGGAGGCATTCAAACACTTTGTACTCCGGCCTTCTGCTAGGACGGCTCGGGTCCTGCCAGTGTCGCTGTGCTGATATATATATTCATAGGTCACCTACCTGCACGCCCTTTCCCCTCATTACATCCTATTTATTGCTTACTCATGGGTCGCTTATTCTTATATTGCACTGCCTTGACCCTTTGTGGGGGTTCAGCCCCCCCCGGAGGAATATGGGACACATACCCCTCCCCTCCAGGTCCCCTACAATTAAGGGGGTATGAAATATATGCAAAAATAGGGGACAAATGATTAAATGGTGGGGCGGCATGGTGGTGCAGTGATTCGCACTGTTGCCTCA
>JAODJW010000030.1:321951-354707 GCA_026777045.1 Hyperopisus bebe | reverse complement strand
GCTATAAACATACAATGTTTGTGACTAAATTATCATTTTATTGGTAACAGTAGCTCTTTGCTGCAGACACATAATTTTGCATGATATTGTGACTTATCCATTTCTGCTGCCAGAGTTATGAAATCTGATATCAGTTCCAGTTATATTACATTTTAGACTTTCGTGCACTTTTCCAGACAAGTTTTATAAAGATCCGCCTATCTTATCTTTTTTTCATAGCAGCCCAGACTAAAATTTAATCCATGTTTTCACTTTTGGGCAGGCAGTGTTTTTCCTGAAATTTATGTCGACAGCTTTATATATATGATAGATATGTATACGTATCTTATAATAATTTAACAGTCAGTCTTCCTGTTGTGTTTGTGACGCTTACTTTTTATTAATCAACCCAGGACGATGAGTTGCTCTCCCAGAGATATGAATGTTTAATGTTTTTACTGGCATACGAATAGCTGCTGTTTTGGGGATGACCTTGGAACGTCCTGCAGCGTCTCAAATATGCACCTATTTCAATGGCAGTTACAGGGAGTTACTGTAATAATGATTACTGAGACTAACACTATTTTTCCCTGAGATGCAGAAATTCAGTGTTGCGCAGTTCGAACTCGATCCATAGGAGAACATGCCATCGACAGCCTTGACTGTCGGGCACCACGGCCAGAAAAAGGTATCATTCGGAAAGAAGGAAAATTCAGATTTCTAGGCTTCTCAGTAACACACAGCAGTAATCAGAATTTTTGGGTTTAAGGGTTATGTATGTTTCCTCTCTGATATTATTTTTGTGTATGCATATTTTGACTGGGAATGCTTCTGTTAAAGGCAGTGGTGAGCCAACCCCAACCCTGTGTTTATTAGTGCTAAGTAATTCCAGCTTATTATCATCTGTCTGTGGCACTTTGAATTCCTGCCAAAGGAATTAGCCTCGCGCTTCTGAAGCCGGCTCCTTGCACAGCAAAATCTCTTCATTTCTGCTCGCTGAAGGGGGAAAGTAGATGAATACATTTCTGAAACCATGCAGGAAGCCTATTGCATTTTTTGCCTAAAAAGTTGCTTTGATATACACGTATATTTAGTCTCATAGCAAAGAAATATTTAAAAAGCAATCATGGCTTTACTGCAACTCATTTTTATCCTTTCAGCATATAAACCTTACAAACTTACTGCCCTACAGCTGCCCAAAACAGATGTGGACAATTTGGTATTTGAAGATTACAGAGATTGAATAAGAAATTTGTCATGCAAGTTTATTTTAGAACATGAACTATTAATATATTAATATCAATAAAGACTCCACAATACCTTAAACCCATAATAGTCAAAGCTATGGTGCCTTATATGAGCATATCATTGATGTGCTGGCAATGGTGACAATTAAACGATAGGAAACACCTGCATGTTTCAAAATCAAGCAATTTTACAGTATATTCTGATGAAACTATCTGAAAGCTTATGTTCCAAAATGGATGTGCACCAAATCTATGAATTTAAACCTTATTTAGTTATACGTCGTTAACTTTTACTTCTCTAGTCGTCTCATGCAGTTTCAGTTTTATAAATTGTTGATGATAAGATCCTTAACACCAGCTGGGCGCGACACTACAGTGTCACATTGAGAGTTCTGAAGTGCTGAAGACGGCACTGCCTGTGATTGGCCCCCACTGACCCTGACATCCTGCCCATATTTGGGTTTCATTTGCTGCCACTTAAACGGCAAAATTACAGTGGGTGGGAGTCCTTATTTATTTTGAAATTTTTATGTTGCTTAAATTTATCTCATATATCATTTAAAATATTTAATAATTGTGTATATATATATATATATATATATATATATTTTGCGTCCATAAAATATTACCTATACTCTTTTAGACATCGGAACACCATTACACCAGTGGGTGGCGTAAGAGAGTGGGTGGCGAAGTTACTTGTTGACTAACTTAAAAGAACCAAACAAACAGAACCGTCATACCCTCATTCAATTAAATGAACAAACAGAGCAAATCAACACAGAGATCATTTTATCTACCTAAAGATTTGCCCAAAAAAAATGAAATGTTTGAGAACGACGTAAGTCTTATCTCTGAGACGTGGGCAGCCATTGTGAAGACCAGAAATTAACAGTTACAACGGTTCATACGGCCATCACCCGTATCCTCACTGTAACTACTGCAGATTTTTTGCTAAAATAAAGCAGGTGAGTAAGGCAGACGCTTCAGGCAGATGTTAGCAGTGAAGGCAGGACTCATCCCAGTGTGTCACACCAGAATATTCCACAGCACCGTGCTCCGGTCTCTCCCTCAGTGAACTATAACCTTCTGTTCATTTGTCTAATGCTTAATCTGCCCCCCATTTGCTGTGTCCCCACGAATACGTTAGCTTGTCAGTTATCCCCCTTCCCTTTCACTGGCCCAGAACCCAGAACAACCCACTAAACGTACAGAAACTGCAGAAGCAAAAATGCAGCGCCAACTGCAGAAGCAGAAACTCTCCACCGCGTCCGATTTACGACACCCCGCACATCCTCAGCGACAGTTAATCTAGTTAATTACAACCCGATGCCATCTTTTTCAGAAGAAAAGCAGAAACTCCTGTAACGGTGGCAATAGGTGACCGCCATTGGCGACTCGCGAAATACGCAACACCCGCTTTTTCCCAACTGGGCGGCTTCCTCCCAGTTAATATTCGTCATCTGGAGAAATCGGTCAATTTCGGGCCTTGAAGGAGCAAAGCCGTACCTATGGCCCGCTGTCCGTGACAGATGAATGAGCACCATTTGCGACAGGCGATCAGAAATGCGCAGCGAAGACCGGTATTGGGATTCACCACGCCAGCCACACCTCTGCTGGCGGTATGCTGCCACATGACGCTATTTAAACTGCAAAGCACCGTGAGAAAAATCAATCAGCCTGTTACTGTAATGGGGCTGGAGGAGGTGGCAGCTCTGGCTAGTCAAAGGGCGCGGCCTCTCAGGCCTGGAGACAGGCTGCCGCATTTCCGCCCATCCCTTTTCCTCCTCGCCTTTAGCGTCAGACGGAGTCGTGGGCCCGCTCGCGCTGCAGAGGCAGTGCTGACGCCACACTCCTCTCCTCACCCTGCTTTCCTCCTTGGTCACTCCAGGGTCTCCTCCCCCTGGCCACGAGCCCAACTGCCCTACACCCGTCCACCTTTCCTACACACAAAAGCATGGATTTGAAGGAGGGGGGCGAGCATGCTTGCTGGGAGCGCAATCCTGGGGGCACAGCCTCTGCGGACGAGCAGCGGTGCCAGCGAGTGATGACTGCGCAGTTTGGGGGCGGCCGATGCTGAGGACCACATGAAGTTCCGCACCATAAACATTCTCTCTCTCTCTCCCTCCCTCCCTCTCTCTCTCTCTCCCTCTCTACACCCCCCCCCCCCCCACCAGCACCCTCCCCTGATGCGGAAAGACAGGCAAGCCTTTACCAGCTATACAGTGGGGAGGGAGGAAGGCAGATCAGCTCGTTTTGCTGTCGTTCACATAGAGTATCCATCATTAGCCTTGCAAGTCTCGCCTTGTGCTCAGATGGTGTGTGTGTGTGTGTGTGTGTGTGTGAGAGAGAGTGTTTTTCCCCACTAAGGCAACTTGCATACAAAGAGGCGAATGTTTCCTCTCGCATTAACAATCCTCCCCGGTAGCCGCTCACAGAAGCGAAATTCCTTCAGAGAACAAACCCAAAGCACATGAGCAACATTTTGGCAAAGCTTTAAAAAAAAATCTACATTTTTTTTTTTTTTTTACTAACAACCAGGGGAAATATAATGGCTCCTGGACAGAATAAGCCACTTCAGCATTAGATGAAACCTTTCAAGTCGGCTGTGACACTCAAGAGGTCTTGGATAAAACACTTCCGCCCTGAGGTTTGCCAGCCGTGCCGCCTGGCACCTGTTCCTGATCGATGCCAGTTAAACTTATGTCCCTGACAGGCACTGGCTCCCACCAGCGCGGACACAGCCGGAGGGGGGGGGGAGCCAGTGACTCAGTCAACAATGAACGCACGTCTCAGCAGAAACAAAAGAGAAAAGGAGGTAGGAGCCTGAGTTAGAGAATAAAGCTACAGCATGCATGGGAGGCGAGTGGATGCGACTGCAACAGGGGCAGCGTGCAGGTCTGAGGGGGTCTGGGGTTTTAAAGTACTAGTGGGTGGACAGGGGAAGGCACATGCACAGCCACATTCACCGCGCTCCTATGCGGGCGACGCAGAGCCTGACTGCATGTGACGGACCTCGACTAGGTGACTCCGAACCCCGACGGAAACAACGCAGAGCGAAGGAGAAGCCGCGCAGGAGACGTGACGAGAGCGAAGCCAGCGAGGTGCCATGGAGGAGGGACAGGCAGCGCACTGCCATGCCGCCGCAGACGTGACACGGATGCTCAACAAAGCCGATCGCAGCCCAAGAGGGGGGCAATCGGCGTGAGATACTGAGTCTCCTTGTTCGCCAAAGCGGGGCACTCAGCCCCATTCCCTCGCCTCCCGCCGCCGGCCTCCGGACCCCCCCCCTCCCATAGCACTCCTCAGCAAAACAAACACATCCCCCCCCCCAATCCCCCAAATTGTAGAAAATGACACCCCACCGGCATACAGAGCACAGAGGAAGGACGGTGCGAGTGAGTCCGAGAGGTGCTGCTGCGGAGTCCACAGCTGCCTTACCATCTTAAACCCATTCCACTCCATCTCTGAGCTGGCAGCCGCGTTTCCCCCACCCAAGCAAATTTCCCCACTCGGATCTCTCTCTCTCTCTCTCTCCCACTGTGTGTCTCTCTCTCCCTCAGTGACCAGGAGGCTGAAGATGGCTTGCGATGGCAGGCATTCCTCCTCGCAGGCTGAGAGGCAGGCTGAGAATGCACGCGCTCCGGCGCGAGCGCTCCTCTGCAGCCCACCCCCTGTCTCCTCCTCGCCTGTGAGGTCAGAGCGGCCCCCTCTCCGGGAGAGCGCGCTGCAGCCCTCTCACTGGCTCGCTCTGCCATCCGTCCATCCACTCTCGGAAAATTAACACCTTCATTCTGGGAGGCGCACGGGCGCTGCAAGGGACTGCTGGAGGGGAGCGCGCGATCGATTCGTATCGGTCGCGATGCTCAGCGCGTTTTACGTCAGAGATTCATTCTAGCGGCATATATTAAGGACTCCTAATCGGGCGCTTTTTAAAAATACTTTTTTAACGATTACTTCTGATGCATGATAATTAAATGCTGATTCTCATAATTAACATATCAAAATACAAGTTGCTGTTATTATTACCGTTTCTGTTATAAATGCCGTAATACTTCTCAGAAGTATTTTTTTCGACACGTGCATGCGATGAGTTAGGGAGGAAAACGAGTTTTCACTATAAAAGGTGAAATGTGACAAGCAACTGACGTGTAATTCATTTAATGTATCTACTTACAGCGTTAATTGAAACAGTTCGTTTTCTTTCCAATTTTGGACACTGAGCTTACATATTTAAAACTAACCCATCAACATATATTCTCAGTGAGTCAAAAACATAACATATTTTTGAAGCGAAATTATCTTTGCAATAAATCACTGCTTCCGAAAATGACAATATGGGTTATAAAATATTCACGAAGCGAATACAACTCTTTTCCACAACTCTTATCGTGTATTAAGCCTGCCCACAGACAGCTGTGTGCCGAATATATTGTTATTAGTGGTATATTATTATTGGGAGTCTGGTGTGATGTCTGCATAGTTTTCCCCCTTTTTGGAACAGAGCACCTTTCCCTCTCGCCCACAAAAGAACGATCACGGGAAACGCACACACACGTAGACAAAAAAAATCTGAAGCGACGACAACTAAAAAACACTGCCGCATCTTAAGTATATTAAGCAATATCAATAAGGATATATTAATAAGGCAACACACTGATCTTTCTCAAATGTATTTCACATATCACATAGCCGAAGTGCATATTCACTAATAATTAGGCTATTATACATAGAAGTGCAAGGCAGAAAATCTCAAAGATTTTGCCAGAGAAAGCTTACTCAAAAATTAAATTTAAATAAATTACTCACCATGACCATTCTTGTTGTGCGAAGATAGAATAAAAATTTAAATTAAAGCAGCTGGAAAGTGCTTGCTCGGCGCCTTCGTAACAGGACGAAGAGAATGAAAGGGCTGGGAGTCTGCGTGCGACTGTCCGCTAGCGGAACGCGTGCGGTCCCAAGGACGATCGCGGAGACGCGGCAGCCGGCGCACCGTTAACTGAAAGGAGCAGCGCGCCCGTGTCGCCTTTCTTTCAGCAGTCTGCAATCGCTCGACTGGCCGCTGTGCAAGAGCTTTGCATGGAAAGAAAGTGAACAAAATAAAACATAAAAAACAAAAAGGGAGAAGCTTCACTGGTTTGCAAGTGCCGGAGATCCTTTTTTCTACACCTTATTTATGGAGCCATCTGTCAGTCGGGTGTAGATTCTCATTGGCTGCTATGGAGCGGAGAGAAGGGGAGGTACGCTTGTGTGTACAAAGGAGGAGGGAAGAGAAGAAAGCTGGGCGGATGATGGGGACTGATACCAATGGGATGAAATCTCAGGTGCCGGCGGTTTGTGACGCTACTGACAGTTACCGTTAATTTGGCCCCAACGACAAAGGACAGGGAGAGCGGCATTAGAACAATGAAATTATACGCAGACCATTGCTGTGCCAACACCGCAAAAATGAAGAAACTTTGAAGATGATGTAAAACACATTACGGTTTAATTGTTACAAAGAAAAAACAGCGTTCAGAAAAGTATGAATTATTATTTTTTTTTCTGTCTATAACAAATCCTTTAACATTTCTCTCTCGAAAATCTCAGCCATGTCTTTTGATATTTTAAGGTTTTAAAATATTAAGCCCAATATTCAAAACAGCTGTTGTTGACATCAACAGACCAACAACATAAAACCATAAAAATAAAAATTATTTCAATATAAGCAGAGTTTTCCCCTTTAAAACTAGTTTGCGAGTTGGCGTTGTGGTGTGACGCCCCCTCTATTCAGAGCCTCCTGTGAGCTCTGGATACCCTCCATTGCAGCTGCACGCAAGAAGCATCAATAATTAACATGTAGCCCCAAAGCCCCAACCACTGAAAAACCTGTTTCACGTCCATGGTTGTCTGGGTTAAGGGTGTGTGTGGGAGCTAATTGGGGCGGGAGGGGGACAGGGGGTAATTGCAAATCTCTTTTACTTTCACTTGGGATTCATCGCAGGAGCGGCTACTGATTTTAACCTTACGCCATTTTTATAAAAGTTTAGCAGCTGTTTCTTAAAAGGCACTTTACTGAAGAAAATCCTTATATATTTTACCGCTTAACAATTGTATTTTTTTTTGTATACCTCTTAACTGGGTAACTTGTTTTTAACGATTGTAACACAGGAATAGGCTATACCAAATATAGCGTTTGTGAAAAGGTCTCCTTAAAAGTTAATGGTTGGTAGAATTAAACGCTTATATAAAATGATAATAAATCAAAGTGCGTGCTTCGCTGCATTTACAGCATGCGGGGTAAGGATAGAAATCGATTCCGGTATATATAGAATGACAATCGATAAGTCTATTGATCCAGAATCGATTGCTTTCTGGAACATGGTGCTTACTCTGGGCATCAGCACACAAACTATTGCCATTTCGGTAATCTCTATTTCGACCGGTAAACCTCTCGACGCACGGGGTTACTTTTGACAGTATGAGCACGGGAGATTTCAAATACGACAGACATTTCACAGCAGGAGAAATAGTCAGTAAGGTTTGTAATTAGGGTTATTGGGTTCATTTGCTGAATATGTTATGGCTTTCCACTCGACCTCGAGTTTAGAAATTCAATCATTTTAAAGAACAGTGTCGGAAAGCGAAAATAGATATTTGAAAAATGTATCAGTCACAAATGGTCACGTTTTCCTTTTTAATTTTCTGATGGACTTTAACTGTTATGTCCTCTCGAGCTTTCAAGCAATTTAAAGACTGGCTTTTGGCATGAGAATACAGCAATAACTGAGGCAAACATGAAATATTAACAATGTTCACCTTGGCTGGTCTAGAACTCAAGAACAGAACTGCAAACCTCAGCACATCCAACTTCAGAAACATGGTTCCTTGTCACTTAGGATATGATACAGTCCTACATCTACCGGAGTTTCTTTCTGATTACCTTGGTGCATCTAGACAACCATGTTAACCTTGGATCCAGTCACTACTTCGTGTTGTCTATGATTATTCCAAACCATTCTGGTCTTTTTTTCCCCATAAATCAAAGATGAGAACACATTAGCTGTCTAATTTCTGTGCATTTTTTTCAATTACAGAGAGACACTCACTGTTGCAAAAAACTCCAGTTATTCCATTAACCTATTTATGAGTTTTGTGAGTTTAACAAGTGCTTAGGGTGAATATTACAGCCCTCTTCACGGCCCCCAATCTCTCAAGCGTTATTAACCCCACCCTTAACGAGCCCAAATATTCTCAGCAGTGCCGTGCTCCTTGAAGCATGGTTTTAATCTCGACATCTCCTCCTTTTCTAATCCATATATGCGTTCGGCAAACTGGAGACCCTCCTTTGCCTTTTTACTGTGTGCTACTAACCA
Organism: Hyperopisus bebe; assembly: GCA_026777045.1. Lineage (NCBI taxonomy): Eukaryota > Metazoa > Chordata > Actinopteri > Osteoglossiformes > Mormyridae > Hyperopisus > Hyperopisus bebe. The sequence goes on along the minus strand of JAODJW010000030.1, from coordinate 346,126 downwards.
CACCTAACATTGCCGAGAAGAAAAAGACCAAGATAAAACCATAAAGAGCGTCAAACCAGCCCTCTTTCCACTTTTTACAGTTGCCCCCTCCACCTTATTGAGTACTAAAGCTTTTCCAGACAATGTGCCTGAAATATTAATGAGCTCTTAAAGACCTCCGAGGCCTCACTACCTTCAATTAAAAACAAACAAAGAATGCAGTGTTTTCAAACTTCACAGCGCCTTTTCTGTGTGACTTTTTTTAGGAGTGCACACAGTTTTGTATCTTCTCTTTGATTTCTGTAAAAGCTGGAGACAGAACCTCATGGTGATGTAGTGGGGTGTCAATAAGCATGAGTCGCCTCTTGAGTTCGCCTGCTACAGCTCAAGCTAAAAGACCAGGCTGCTGAAGTTTCTACTTTTGACTCCTTGGCAAATGAGCTTCTTTGAACCAATAAGTAAAGATTAATTTGGGACACATCCTGTGACGGCGGCAGCGTAGATGAAGTTGCTTCTTGCTGACTCCAATTAATGTCCTTTCATGCTCTAGGTTTTTTATAACCACTTTTTAAGATCTTGCAGAAAAAAATAGCAACAGTGTGTGGTCAATGTATAAATCCACAGTAATCAATTTAATTTAGCTTCTACCATGAAGCTTGAGACACAATATTCTGGATATATATACATCAGGCCTGCTGGTTGTCTATAGCTTCTGCAGCACTCAGCGAGTACATGCGGCTGTCTCAGACTCGGACGATTATTTGAGTTATGTCATCATCCCCAGGTGACAGAGAGCTCTGCGACTTTGGAACAAAGCAGGTAATTAAGTTGGTTTGGGAAGGTTAAATCTGGTGCACTAGCCCCGCCCACACACCTGTAAGTTATTAGTGAGAGAGGTGCCTTCCCTGCAGACCTACACAATGCCTGGCATGCTGGGTGCAGAGCGAGGAGTGTACCAGGCTGCCCGCAGTTTGGAATGGTACAGCTATATAAACCTTTGGACCCTATAATGGATGAGCAGCTGCAGAATGGATGGGGGCCTGTATGGATGGAATCGAAAGATGGAAGTCATTGAATAAATCAAGTGCATATAGTTCTTAATAAAATAATGTGATTTTTAATGAATGCTTACCATTTCTGACATGAATAAACCAGTTGAAATTGAGAAAGCAGGTTTTGGGATTGGGGATCCAGACAAAATGAGCGTGTGATGGGTGTCTTATGGGTAACACCTTCTTGGTCTTCATGAATCGGCAATTTTCTCTGTCCAGCTCTACAGTATCCCTCCAGTCACATTCCCAGAATGCCACCGCCATACTTCAGAAGTGACCTTGCCACTGTATAAAAAATGTATTTACACCGGTACTCCCTCTCAAAAAAAGACCAACTGACGTTACAATCTTGCCTCCTCTACAGCAATATATTTACATGGATGCCCCTAAAAATAAGCAGGTGGAATTCCCTCCCGGTGACCTGCTCCTGGGACGGCAAGCTGCAGCCAGCAACGTGCAAAGGCATCAACATCAGTATATGTTAGTTTCGTTTTGTAAAGGCAAGGCTGAATTTGCCTCCAATTCTGCAGAAGTGATACAAGTGGGGGTGGGGGAAGGAGGGGGTCACTGGGGACTCATTAATCAAAAGGTAAATATGCTGGTCAAGGTTATAGTCCTGCAGCACTGACATTTTTACGGTATAATTTATGAAGATCGGAATTAATTTGTTAATGACATATACATAATACTGAAAAATGAATAGATTGCAGATTATGAAGGGGGATCCTCATTATAATTGTTCAGAATCTCGGAAAGCCACATTGCAAAACTGAACAATGGAGCTTGGGGAGTTTTCTTGCAAAAATATTCTCACATTGTGCTGTAGTAAATCAAACATATGCAAAATATACAATTCTCTCTGTTTTCTAATTAAGAGGAGAATGTGTAAAGTAAATTAATCTTAGTCTACATGGACAGTCAGATACATGATTTTGGTCTTAAATTGTCACTGTTGGCAGTACTTCTGTTAATGCATGAAGAATGTAAGTACATCTAAATAATGGCTCTTCACATTTAAATAAGATATCTTTCGAACTCACAGCCTATAGACAAAAGTAATTTTCATGCCTGATGTTAAAGCAGTCGCAGAGTATATTCAGAATGGAGTCCAAATTATGAAATTATGAACTTGAAAATATACATAATGTCACAAAATGATGTTGAAAGTCATCTAAATGCTAACGATGGCAGCTTGTCTGTTACAGTGGCTAAACAGCTGATATGAATGGAGAATTTGCCCCTTGCGAAAGCTGAAACGCTTAGCCTGGATTCACACCAGCTACAATATTTCCAAATAGAAAGTTCTAGAAAAAAATTATGCTGGCATAACAAAACTGTTGAGAGACCTGCCAAGAATTTGACATTATAAATCTTAGTCAGAAACGCTGTAAAAGCCAGCCAGCAATCCAATCGGAGTTTCATCCACTTAATGAATCAGAAAAAATAAAAATAAAAAGTGCGTCTGTTGAAATATGGAGCATGACATGAGGTAGTTCAGACAGACACCCGTCTGTTGGACTCAATTTTTTTTTTTTGCAGTGTATCGCACTGTTTTTGCTTCACTCCAATTTAAAGTTATGTAATTGTGAAGGAAACAGCTCGATATGTCCAGCCAGACACCTACAGGGTGGGAAGATGGATGCACCAGTGTTTAACCAATCAGATCCCGCCTAGGTGTGCCAAATTTTAAATGCCTGCCACTCTTTTAAATATGGAAAGAGTCTGGAAGCAGGAGGTCACACAGTGACCGGTAAGCTGTGTAGAGACGGTGAGCAGGCAATATGTGACGTAATGCTGGACAGCCTAGCAAATGATGACTTACTTGCATATTAAACAGAGAAGGGCCTCATGCATCTCCTTTGTTGATGCTGTCAATACCTTTTCATAGACAGCTTAGGGTAAGCATTGATATGAACACTAGTCCTATAGCAACAAATCTGATTTGTTGTGCTCTCTCTGAACCAGTCTTTTTGTATTTTGTGTTTTACTGAAAAATAATCCCTAAACCACGGACAGTGCAAGTTTATTGATATGTAAAGAATCCGTGTCTTAAGTAGGATTAACATGCAACAGCCTAAAAACAGCTGCAAGGGTGACTCGTATTTACTATAGTATCTTCATGAAGGCCTACATTCACCAAATAAAAGTGAAACAAAACTATAACTGAAAATGAAAACAAAACAACTAAAACTGCAACAACCCTTCCTGACATCTTTCTTCAAACATTAGATTCTTCACCTGACATATATTAGTTGTGTTCACTTTTTTATACGTTAAAAAAATGCAAATATCCTTCCATGTCACCTGTTGTGCAGATGACAAAAATGATGTGTCATCACCCTGAAACTTTTAAACTTGATTAAAGTAACAGTCAGGTTGAGCAGACCATGGCTGTATTGAGACCTCTACCAAGGAGACATAAATCACCAGGAGTCGAATCAGCAAAGAAGTGCGACATCACGTGATTGCAAATCAGCTGTGTAGAATGTCATGTATGGAGTGTGACAGCTGTAAAAATACATTTCACGCTCCGGTGCAATGCATATATTGAAAGGCCACTGTCGCAGTGAAATATTTTCTAAAACAGACCATTAGTCACTCAAGTGGATATTTATATCTGCTTTTTGGCTGCAACTAATTTACGAATCGCTTCGGTACTGTAAATATCAATGTAAATTAAGTTGGTCTTGCTGACCGTGCGTTGGCCTGCTTTAACGCCCCATGTCACTGGAGCTAACGGGCACTGCTCTGTCACATGGTTCATCCCCAATTAAAGGTTCTCACCAGAGCAGCATTTGCATCCATTGCAAGTCTGACATTTTAAAGGGAGCACTATGGGTAATTGTAAAAATCCGCATGGTCCTGTCAGTGCGGCACGCCGCTCAGCCTCCTTGCTCTTTTGCGACAGCTCAGATTAATGGCGAGTGATTTACCGTCCCGAGGCTGAAATCCCTCTTCGATGCATAACAAATATGGTTTAAAGTTTTCTGAGGTTCCCAGATAACTCTGTGGCAGCTCAGTGATCTTCACGCATATTGCTTCAAATCGGTTACAGTCGAATGTAATTGATTATGAGGGTATTGAACTTATTTAAGTGGGGACTCGTCTCGGAACAATCATCTCTACTTCTGTGCGTCTCTGGCTCTCTCCCGGCTCTCTGCAGCATGCCAGAGCATGCAGGATGCGCAGTGATAATTGTTCTAAGCGTAAGCGAGTTCAGCTTTAATGCTCGACACATTTGCACCTTTCACATTGCTCCTACCTCCCAGAATTTCCGCAGAGCAATGCCGAAATAGAACATGTATGCACATCCAATGTAGGCAATAATCTGATATATGCAAGTTTTCCAAGACCAAATTAATCATTAAATGAACTGTTCTAGAATCTCTCGGAGAGATCGACTAATCTAATTATTGAACAGGCAAAAGTAGATAATGACTAATGGCTTAGCACCCGTGAGGGAGATGCTCTGTGTCCATTAGAATCATATGAAGGTCAAGGTGTTTCTTGGTCATCATAGTTGGGATTACGCTATAAAGGAAACCTTGCGGACATCTCTTTGTTCTGCGCTATGCTTTAATCAGAAAGAATTTTTCAGTCACCCTGGGGCAGCCCATTCATTTTGATATAAAGAGATGTATCACGAAAGCTTTGGGTCCACTTGTTGGCGCAATGCGGTCTTAGGTGGCCAATGTGTTGGCACGTGTCCATTCTCCACAAGCATCCAATCAGAAAATGGATGCCAAAAGCCAGTTTTTTCCCTTTTCCTTCTGGAGAAGTGGAACAGCTCTGGCAACGTTTTCATAATGCTGCTTCATCAGGATGAGCTTCTGAACCATTGCTACAGGACTGCTGTTGTTTCATAATTATCTTTATTTAGGTATTTTTTTGTACCCACATGAGTCACTTCAGCTTAATACCCCAATAAAATCAAATTAACTCCTAATTAGGACAAGAAAACCTCGTGCATCAGACCGGTGCTTATGTCACATGTCAACACTGCATTCCATCACCTTAATTACCTTGAGCTCAGAACCTATTTCATACTGACTCAGTTTTAGGGTTTATGATGTTATCACCCCACTGAACAGGCTATTTCTAACATAAGAAGAGCAAATCATGTGAATAAAAAGTCGTTTTCCCAATAGCTGCGACAGCTGTTCTGAACTTGAAAATGTTTCAAGTAGTAGCTAACATTTGAATATTCATGAAGCCACACATGGCATTGGATGTGTGTGGGGAGACCATATGTCTAAGAATTTGTCCTTATTAGTGTCTAAATGGCACAGATCAATACCCTTCAAAACTGTCATTAACGCACAAAGTCCAATGGACTTAATTACTAAGTAGTATAATATGAACCAACTGTTTGTGTGAAATGCGCTAACATGGTGCCGAGTCCAATTCAAGGGCCTCGTTCGGCTTAGGACACGGAGCAGTTGAGCGTATTCCCGAGGTATTCCGGTTAAAAAAAGAAATATGGGCACATTTCCGCTTTAATCCACACCCCGGACAGTGCAGTGAGACAGAGCGAGAGTGTGGTGCATGCTGCTGACGTGGGGCTCAGCGTGGGCCTGGAAAACACCGCGGGTCCCCCCGGCTGAGCCGCTGCCCGCTTTCGCCGCCGTTGCCAGTGAAGTAGGGGAATTTTACCCTTTTTTATGGTTTATCGGGGATATCAGCTCCGGCGTGACTCATTGGCGAGATGGAGGCGGTGCTCCGGTATGCTGCGGGGAAGCCTGCTCTGTGTTTGATCCTAGCCAGAAGCCCTCCACGCTCGCAGGCTGACCGCTGCGGTCCATCTGCTGCGGGCTTTAATCGGGGGACACTGTGGCTCCTTTCAGAGAGCAGAGTTCACACTCCCGCTTGGGCTGGATGCTGACAGGAGGGGGGTTTTAATCAGGGATTGGCACGCGGGAGCGGCGCACCCGGCCCTGGGAATCGGGGCCCAGGCGCACGGACGCCAGCCGCCAAGCCTCATTCAGGTACCGCTTCCCGTCCAAAGCACATCCGTCAGGACCTTTCTCCAGTCGCAAATTTAATTTGGCCTGTGACATAAAGCAGTATTGTGGTATTAGCCGACCTCCAAGCGGGCCACACTGCCATGCCCCTCCCCTTCCGCTCGGCCCAATCGGATCGCCCCGCATCTCCGCCTGCCTGTGGTTCTCCTCCCTTCCATCCGCCCTCCCTCTCCACGTCTCCATCGCTCACGGCCTCCAAATCGTGACAGCTGAGGCCAGCCTGCCCCCGTGTGATCTGACCCCCCTCTTCTCCCACCAGTCCCAGATGCTGGGCACACATCCACCCACCCAACAAAGACAAAGATGGAAGGACAGAGTGAAACATGGAGGAAAAGAGGTAGAGATTGAGGGAAAAATATAGAATGTTAGTGAATAATTACCCCCCAAATGCCTCAAGGACTAATTACCATACATAAGTACATTTTCCCCTTTGCTTTAAATTGGGTTACTTCAGAAACTTGCCATTGATGTCCCAGACAGGCAGTACAGCAAACCATTTAAACCAGAATGTCACTGTTAGAATGTATGAATTATTAATGGTCCAGAATGCTGGTGGAGATTGTGCTTATCTCCAGATCTGCAGGAAATCACATCCCCTACCGCTGAGCCTCTGAGTTCACCCTTCGCCGTGCACACGCGTCAAGTGCGCATCTATTTATGGCAACTTGTTGTTCCTCGAGAAAAGGTCTGTGTTCGTCCCTCCTGGAACGGAGTGCCTGGCTCGACGTTGACGAGAGATGACAATCCTCCAAGAGCGGGTAAACACATCTGCTCGTTTGTCCGCTGTTTCAAGCTCATTATACATCTGCTTCAAACCTGGGTGGATGTTACACTACGGCCGTTAGACTTTTTTTTACATGACAATAATGGGCCGGCTGAGGAAAACAGCGGAGACATGAAAGAGGAAGTGCTAGAATATTCTGATACTGAGTGCAAAACCAGCGATGTACTCTTGGATTTGAAATGATGAAAAAGAACCCCCCCCCCACCCTGGAAGGCAAGCTGGGAAAGAGATTACTGTGGCGTTAGCCTGTTCAGGGGAGCCACGGTTGGCTAATGCCCCCATTGTTGCCGGCAGCGTGGTTGGTGTCCCTGCATTGCGAGAGCGGGGAGCGCGGCGGCAGCAGCAAATAAGCAGCCTGCGTCTGCATCTCAGCACACTAATGAACAAAATCATTAATTGCTGCACTTACGCAGAGCAGAATAAACCTCGCTGTCAGGCATCGAGAAAACCAACAGAACGGCGGTCCTTCACTCCCCTACCCAGTACCCCCCCAAACTTATTTCCCTTTTCAATTACTCTGCGAACAGCCATGAAACAGCTCTAAATGAATACAGAACAATAGCCAAACCGAGGGAACAGCGGCGTTTCTCTGTAATTAAAATATGTTTTTTGTTTTCTTATATAAAAATAGAAATGTTATGGTGGGGTGGCGTGGTGCTTTTTAATTACCAGCTTTGCAGTTACAGAAGACGAAAGAAATCAGAGTTGAGGAATCATGCAGCGTGGATCTACTGGTATACAGGAACACTAAATATAGGGACATTATAAACATTTTCATTACCACCAGGCATGAAAAACAATGTTTAAAACAAATTATGTGTGATGATTGTTGTTACAAAGGCTTTACTGACCAAGAGATAAACACTGGCATTATTGAGCTTATTGATGCATTTTGAATGGAAAGCCTGTATTAGAAGGCTTTTACTGAATGACTTCAGGATTTTACATTCAGTTTTGGGGTTCTATCAAAAACCAGTCTTTATTTAGGGCTGAAACTGCTAGGAACCATGTAGAAAATTCGTAGTTTCGTTCGCCATCCAAATACTCAGTCAGGGTGCATTTTGTATGTGAGTTTATGGCATGAGCAGATTAAACATGGCAGGTAAATGTGGCTAATGGCTTAAGCCCGTCGCCAGCGAGTGCGAGGGCCACGCATTCAGAGCCGATTGGTGCTGCACGTGCATTTGGTTGTTTTCTAAAGTCCTTGGAGAGGTCCCCTGGAGGGAGCACTGTAAAGGGAGTCTGCAGAGAGGGCCACCTGCCCTCCCTGGACACAGGCAACATCGGCCAGCCCATCCTGTCTTGGCTTTTGTCAGCTCGGTGCCTGGCTGCAGACACCTGCTCCTCTCAGCAGTGGAGGCCCCCAGCGGGACCTTGGCTCAGCTGTTCTCTGGGCCCCCCGCAGCAGCAGACCTTTTTACCGCGCGGCTGCCAGTCCTCCACGCAGCCACACCACAGCAAACACAACAAAGGTAGCAGGCCAGGCTGAGCTGAGCTGCGAGTCGCATCCCAGAACCTGCGATCCAGAGCAGGCCGGGCTGAACCACGTCCATCCGGCTAACTATGGTGGCAAAAAAAACCACCATCCTCTGCTTTTCCTGCTTACAGCTCCTGCCTCAGCCACCATGCGAAAACAACCGAAATTTAAACCTGGAATGCTGATGTCGTTATTGTCGGAATCGTCAAAGCTAATCCCCTCCAGGACAATTTAGGGTGTTCCCCATTCTGGGGACAGAGGTCTGTTTTCCGAAATGCAAGCATATCAGCGGGTTCCCCTCGTTTCTCTGATGCGGAATGCAGTGCTTTGTTTTCCACCGTAATGAAAATACGAGAAATAAATAACCAGCAAACTGCCCGTGTCGCCCTTGACTTGGGCACAGTGTAATTTACTGGAGAATTATGTATTTCCGCAGAAAACGCTGACGAAGCTCGGCGCACTGTTACGGGAAACTTGACGGCTAATGTTTTCCAATTTCCATGTACACGATGCCAAGGGGGAAGGACAAATTTAGGAAGACAGTGTCTTTGTGATGATGTCACATTTATACATATGAAGACTTACGATGCAACGCGGCAAGAGGGGGCGTCGCGGGGGGCTTCTGTAAACTTGAGGATGTCATGGGAGAACTCAGGCAAGATGACTTAAGCTTGGAGCATGTGTGGGTCAGGAACCACTGTGTCTCAGAAAACTGCAGAAAACACCAATGAGGATGGAGCTGGAATAGTAGGGGGCTGAATGTAGCCCTGTCAGTTGGGGGTTTCTGCAGAGATAAATGTGAAGTTGGGGCTAAAAGTTGGGGCTGACTGTCCTGGTGGCCGATTCATGGGGGAGATGTTCTTCCTCTGCGTGACGAGCGGGCGGACGCCTGCTCCTCTGGGCCGGGGACGCGCGATGCTCTTGCAGCTGTGTGACCGCTGATTGACCTGTGGGATAAACACCATGTTCATGTGCTGCTTCCCCGAAATTAAAGACGGCTTTGCCAGGCAGAATCATCCAGGCCTGGATGAGAGAGCAAAGCTGGAGGATGTGGCCGAGAGCGGCGGGCTGCTGAGGAGGGCTACGGCGCATCTCCTTACGGTGGCTCCACCAGCGTTTCCAACGACGGGGTCAGAAATACACTCAGATCCCTGACTCATGCTGCTTGGACCCCCATGTGTCCTGTGGTCACATGATACACCTCCATCACGCGGGCAGGTGGGCCGCCTCCGCTCGGCTTGCTTCCGCTGACGTGCTCCTTTGTGACGCGTGCAGCACTTCCTGGCTCCCGCCGGCTCGGCCGGCCCTCTTTCAAGGGACGGTAGCGCTGCACCTGTCTATGGAGCTGTGCAGCCCCGGCTGCAGATGAACTCATTTCCTGGGCTACATTAGCTGGAGAAACACGGCAATCAAGGATGGGGGAGGCGCAGGCAACGGCAGATGGGGGGAGCTAATCATTTTCGCATAGATAGAAATGACCCTCGCAAGCTGTGGCGTGCCAGTGGACACCTGCCAACTGCATGGCGGCTCCCATCACTCGCTTTCTGCTTCTGTTTATTGTCATAATGATTTAATCAAGCATAAGAAAATCTCCTGATCTTTGTGATGGCTCTGGTGAAAGCCTCAAAAAAAAAAAGCCAGTGATTGTTAATTATTATTATTATTATTACTATTATTATTATTCTGCAATGCCAATTATTCATGTATTACAACTCATAATAATGATATACACCATGCGATTTTCATAAAAATGTCTTAATTTCTTATTGAAAATCAAAATGGATATTTATGCACCCAGCTTTGTGTTTTGTAAGTAGCTCGCTGATTTCTGTGGTTATCCTTCACGTTTCCGACATCACTGCCTTTGTTACGGCTGTGTAATTTTGTGAGGAAGTCGCAAAACATCAAAAGCGCTCATGTTTATCTTGGAGGGGGTGACTGTATTATTGACATGCAATATATGTAGGAAAATTGGTATCCTGACTGACGAAACGAAAAATTGCATTGAACTGCAGCCTCTTCCCCTGCTTTGGTTTTTGATCATTTGAAATCCTTCCTAATTTATTCAGCGGAAGGTCAGTTCACCTCCAGCTTCCTCACCTTTCGGTATCTGACGTGGTCTGGACACTAGCTTCTGCTCCCTCTACGACAAACAGGTCATGGGCCTGATTTGTTATCTTATATTACAGTACATTTGCTAAGTGTGGCATCCAGCTCATCACAAACAAACATGGCATGGGGCTATGTCTTCATAAAGGCCAATGCATTCTGTCTCGTGCTTCCAATCTGAAAACAATTACAAAGCCAATAGAAATATGGATTCCTGGAAGGAGTGTCCAAGGAAGATTAACTATGATATTGCCTCGGGTGCTACTAAAGAGATTTGTCGTTGTTACCTGCTGAAGTCTTTGATGAGTATTGTAGAACTCCTGTCATATCAATGCAGCATAGCAAGACTGATGGACAGAGTGTGAGACGGTGCAGCTCTTTAAACTGACATTCATGGTCATACAGTGAGAGTCCATCGTATGAGACCCGGTTAACGCCAACAGAGAAACGGCATCTAGCTGCGACCCTCTTCTGATGGGGCTCTAAAGCGTGCAAACCACCTAATATGGCCTAATGGGCCATTAATCATTCCTGCAGACTGTGCTCACTACCTGGTTACCTGGTTCACGACTCCGTAGGTATATTTTTAGGTCTGTTCACGTCACGTCAGCCGAGTTTGGATTTACATTGACATTGTGAGGTGGTGTATTTCTGTTTTTAGTATTTTTGCTTATTTATGAATAACACTCGCCAAATTGCTACACGGCCTTCAGTTTATGGTCATGATAAAACGAGCCTATTTTAATACAACTGTGCCTCCTTTAGCTTTGTTTTAGTAATACCAATAAATTCCTTCACTGAGTGCTTTGACTCTTGGAGAAGGTTTACCACGGTAAAATGATTAAACTGCAGGGATCCCTGTGTGAGGCTAATTTGGAGTAAACTACAGTAAGTGCTCGATTAAACTAAAAACGAGAGGCACCAGGCAGCTAAGCATGCTATTTGCTGTATAGCGATGTACATCTTAGCATTAGAGCTCAACATGATGTCAGGAACCAAGATGTCCACTGACCGGTTGTGCAGAAGCCTTTTAAATCACCTTTTTTTATCGGTTTGCATTTCTCATTCCGGAAAACACTCCCAGGAATGCAATGGCTGGGAGGAAATACTTCATGGTTGCTAATGGATCCCTATGCTTCCAGGCACGTGTGCTGTTTCAGTAGCTTGGCCCACTATCAGCACCAAAGAAATTCTATTAAATAAACAACAATATCCTTCTGATTGAGATGGATTTGCAAATCATTAAGCACGGTTTAGTCCAACACAAAGAAAAGTTATGACGACGTAGCGGAGACAAAATATTAGCCATGCTACTGCGTCAGGGGCTACCGTCTTAATTTACTTCTCCGATAAATCAGCAAACCACAGTCTGGAAAATGCTGCGTTTGCATGACCAAGGCATGAGACAGAATATATATGTACGTGACCTTCCACGATCCTGATACACATAAACCTTGGCCTCCTCATGTGTATTATACATACATGATGATGGTCACTGATGTGGTGGGGGGAAAGGAGGCTTCCAGAACATTTGAAGAAGCGTCATGCTCCCGTTCGCGTTATAAACATACACAGTTAGGGAAAGCCTTTGGTGGCATCAGAAATCAGATACCCACTGTCTCACCTCGATCTAAAGCACCATTTGAGGGGTCTCCCAACACGTTTGGTGAGTGTTTCCTTCTGCCAGTTTTTCCTTCTTTTCTAGAGGCAATGTTCTGATAGATGGATTGGAAATAAATGACAAAAAAGGATTTGAATCATATTACCCACCAAGACACAAATCGCGTTCCTGTAGCTCATGTACAGAAATATGGTTTTTATGCCTCGGTCTGTGTACTTGTAACATTCAATTTCCAGTAGAACTGCATTTTGGATCCCTAGCCTGCACCCCATCAGTCAATGCCGAAGGGCTGACACTGGTTAGGGTGACACAGGGAGGCGAATCCCCACTTTGCAGGACGCGGACACACACACGGGAGCTGGCAGAGAGGACACCTTTACGTCCAACCTGAAGCTTTCTGCTCATTTGGACAGAGCGAAAATGAAAATGATGCAGTACGTCCAAGGTCAACCACACCCACACACACACAGGCACGCACACACACACAAACACGCACACACACACACACAGACAAACACACGCACATGCGCGCAGCTAGGCTGCACAGAAACTCCGTCGCATGGTGTTAATTGACCGAACAGCTAATTGCACAAGCACAATAGCTGTGAAGAAATAAACGCACACGAACTGTGGTTATTTCACGTGCCACAGTCGTCATAATTCTCATATTTTTTAAGACCGTTTTTAAATGAATGCATTCGTCATTGATTTGCATGTTGTCTTACTGAAAGTGACCTAGCCCCTGGCTACATGCCGGAGTTGAGATGCCTAGGAAGAAAGGGAATGGAGCCTTCCGGACAGACAGCGGGATGCTTCGCCATCATCCGAGGATTCTTGACACAGCCTCTACATAGAAATGTACACACACGCACACACAAACACATGCACACACATGCACTCACACATACACACACACGTGCACGCACATGCCAAACGAGCGTAAGGGCGGCGAATGAACCCGAGAGCATCTCGGACGCAGAGACACTGACGAGCACGAGGGTGCCTATACGCGTGCCCACACCCAGAGCCCCAGACGCGTGGCAAATGATATGGGCCACCTTGCTTGCCCGAATCGCGGGGCGAAAAATCTGCCACGGCACCAGCAAAGAAAGAAAACAACACAACCAAGAATGCAGGACAAACAAACACGTAAGAACCAGTCAACAGCCCCTGAGCAGTGTGGAGTGGAAACCAAAGTTGTCTTCCATCCTACTGACCATCTAGCACAGCTGGAATCTCTACCCTCTTCCACCGTCTCTTCACTCATCTTTTTCTGTCCATCCTAAAGTCATGCAGGCACGAACACAAACAAACACGCACGCAGGACAACATGACAGGCAGCGCAAACACAGTAAACTGGTTCAACAGAGGAGTATAATCCAGCTCCTTTACCTCGTTGCTTAACAGCGCTGCGTTGAGTGTTCTGCTGATTTCGAACATCTTGTAGTCAGACCTTTTCTTTGTTACCGTTTCTTCTTTTCTACGTATGTTTCCCCCTCTGTAACGGAAACGGGAGTCAGTCCCGGGAAAAAAAAAATTTAAAAAATGAAATAAAAAAAAATCTTCTGTGGGCTGTTTTGTTTTGGGTTTCTGTCACCCTGGCCTCCCCTCTTTTTGGTACACCTCTGTCAGATGTGGTACTAGTGCCCAAGGTTTCGGAACAGGACTGAAGAGTCAATTTTTTTAATCTCCCCAGAGTCAGCACATTAAAACAAGCAGCGGAGCTGTGGCAGCCTTGTTCCCTTATCTGTGCCCCACACACTCCCTCACACAATGCGCTCCGATCCTCACACTGCTCCCTGGCAGATTAGCTTGTCCCAAAACATAGCTCTTAGTTTAAACGGCCTCTCTCTCTCTCTCCGGTGCTCTCTCCCTCCCCGTCGCCTTCCGTCTCTCGTTCCTTCTCGCTCGCTCGCTCGCTCGCTCTCTCTCCCGGGCGGATTCAGTTCGCTCTGCAACCACAAGGTGGGAAGGCTGCGCTACAACAATGGTGCATGAGCATCTGCTAGCCTTGCTCTTCCACTCTCTCCTCTGTCCTTTTCCTCGCCCTGCACCCTCGTAAAGCGGGAGCTGATATCTGGCGGCTCATTTTGGTTTCCCTTCCGCTCAAACTGGGATGTCTGTCAGATGAATGCGCCTGCTTCATGTAAACTGATAACAGTGATAAGTGGAGTCTGACCACACGTTGATTTGCCGTACACATTTACCGATGGCACAGTCTTTCACGATATGACCAGAATACAATATTTATAGACCCCAAGGAATAATGAACATCTGTCATATACCACATTATCTGCACGGGCCTGTGACCTTGCAAGATGGCTGTGAATGACAGCATTTATTCTTTAAAAATTCTTGTTATTTAATCATTTTTGCTTAGGTTATGTGTGGGAAAATGCGAGCAAAGACAGATCGATACCCCATTTAACAGAACCACAAGCAATAACAAAATGTCGAAAAAGTCACCAATACATAAAGAAGAACCTAGAGAATCCAAAATCAGAGTCAAATTGTTTTTCCAATCTTGGTCCATCGAAGACAGCCTGCCTTTGTTGCACTTATCAGTGTAAAACCTAAAATGCCTGTATGCTTTCATCCACTTAATGTCTTTAAACATTGAGTTCCAATGAAATTTCCCCCGTGGGAAGAATCTGCTCTTTCTATAAAATATCTCTGATATCTTTATTGTTACATTTATGATCGCTTATGCCTTTGAATCTTTTTAAACTCAATGTGGCTTTTCATTAACTTAATTAAACAAGTAGAAATAACTTAGATTAAAATTGCAAATTCTTTACACAAGTAAATTTTGAACTGAGTTGAGTATTATTGCAAATCTTTTGTAGGTATCTTATTGTCAAGTAAGGACTTGGGAAATGGCTTAAATTTAATAGTGTCTGTTTCAGTGTGACCATATACTCCATATACTTCCCTTCAGTTTTTAATGTTGGTGTCGGAATGCTCTTAAATGACCGATTCTGATGAAAAGCAGACAATACAGAATATTTTATCATATGCTAATTTAATACTATCAAACTTAATACAGAAATTAAGGAAATTCTATGCAGCAAAATCATCATTTAGACAAATTGAGTCTAAAATTAACATTTATAAAGTTCAATAGGACAGAACACCTTTGGATTTCTTTTACATAAAGTGTTACCAAAGTTTTATGTGTTCAGCTAATGCAGTGCTCAGTGTCTTTGTTGGACTCTTTAAAAATAAGCAAAATAAATTAAATCAAACAAGCACTAATCTAACTGTAAACGTGTATGTGCATGTGTGTCAATGAGTATATATATGGCAGGGTTCTTCAAATCTGCATCTCGATTCCAAATCCTGGCCTTGTTTTCAGTTCTCCCAGGTAGTTAGTGTAATAATTACTGATTCTGATTAGTCTGAGGCTTCACACCTCTGGGAGGCTGGAAAACCAGCAGTGCTTAGACCTCAAGGACCATGATTTGAATAACCATGATATATGGTATCAACCATATATATGAAAAGATAAGACTACTGGTTTTTGTAATAGACATATTGGGTGCCACAAATGTTAAAATGGGTTCCAGTTGGCAAAACATTTACGGTGTGTTTACTTTGTTGATGTCCTGGCATCCATTTATAAATCCTTCAGATATTTTGGTTTCAGTCATTGATCTGCTGTATTCAGCTCAAATCGTGGATGTTGAGCTGGATTCAGGTCCGCAGATAAAGATGGATGGTCCTGAACACTGATTGTATAGTCAGCCAGCCACTCCTTGGTTGATTTTGATGTATGTCCTGGATCATCATCTTGCTGGAAGGTTCATTTGTGGGCAAGATCCAGCCTCCTGGCAGAGCGAAGAACGTGTTTGGACAAAATGTCCCGGTACTTGCCCAAGTTCATGACTCTATCTATCTTAACAACGACCCCAGGACATGTGACAGGAAAATAACCCCATAACATCACCCCCCTCCGTATTTTACAGTATATCCTGCAAGCTTTATCTTCCTGTAGCC
This sequence comes from Hyperopisus bebe, assembly GCA_026777045.1. NCBI lineage: Eukaryota > Metazoa > Chordata > Actinopteri > Osteoglossiformes > Mormyridae > Hyperopisus > Hyperopisus bebe. Next base: position 330,087 of record JAODJW010000030.1, on the reverse strand, counting down.
AAATAAAACGTGCTTGTGAAAAATCCAAGAAATATGATTTTATTTCCTCAGTCCATAACAAACCATTTGAGTTATAAAGCTAAATGTAGTTTAATAAAATTTAAGTCACCTTTTCATTCAACAGAAAATGTAGTTCAATATTTGTTTTGTTTTTCAAGGGTATGAATACAAAAGGAGAGAACTCGATTCATTAACAAAGTTCATTGTAAACTAAACAAATGATGTATTTTGCTCTAAACAAAAAGTGTGTAATAGGGCCACTGTAATCAGCTGCATGGAAATCATTTTGCTTTTTTTAAGGAGGGGGGGTAAATTATTCTTCAGTGAGGTAATCCAAGGCAGTATCACAGACTAGAAAGCAATAATAGAAAACTTTAGACGTAACAGCTATACAAAGATCAAAAACATCATCCGTAAATATAGTAATACAGAGTCATTAGTCATTAGTGTCTATAATGCTTATGAGTTTTTGAAATTTATTTATATTGAAGAAAAACATGTGAAATTGCACCAAATCAAGCTAAGTATTTGTAGAGAATATTTATTATTTGTATTTACTGTATTATGTAAGGTATTGGTCCCCAGTGACCCAATTAACAGTTACCTTTGCAGCCTGGTTCTGCATTACATAAAACCATGTTTTGTTGTTGCTTGCACTGCATTATCAAGGCATTTTAAAGAATCATTGAAAGGAATATCTTGTGTGATATGATAACATTTCGCACAAGCTTGTGACCTAGCCAGCTCTTCACACACAAATTCTAGGACATCAGTCCCTTTTTCCAAGAGCAGATGGCTTCAGAAATCTTTCTCATGTACCGCTTTAAAGCTATCTGAGATGCTGGTGGTTACCTCGCAGCTCCTGGTTTAGATCCCCAGCTGGCTCTGTAGGTTCTCTCCTAGTGTATCTGTATGGCTTTCCATCCAAGCCCTAGTTGTAATGTGTAACCAGAAGAGCAAATGGCTTTGTGGCCCAGGGTCGTTACTGTAAATGAGGCTTACACTTAAATGACTTCGGTGTTGTCACATTAAACATGACAAATAATGTTGGCGTTCACAAGCTGCATATTTGTGGAATGTGCTTGGTTCTCTTATCATGAAATAGATCAGAGGAACATGCTTACAGTCCCATCCAGCAAATCCAGCAATTGACAGTCAACTATTTTCAATGTGTGTAAATAGCATATGGCCAGAAATTTCTGGTGGGCAACTTGTCATAATTTCATTTCATGTGCATCTAAACACACTTATGGCTTACATTTGCACTGCACATTTTCTGAGTTATAGCCCAAAGAGCCTTGGGAGGAATCTTGGCGCCATCGTTGGCACGTGGTCCTTGGCCTGCAGTCTGTTGGAGGCTTCATGCTTGGCCTTATAGGCTGCTGATTTACCCATTAGTGCCTCTTACACCAGGATCAGTGGTAGATGTTCAGTGGAGGAGGGATGCTATTTCAGCCGAGGCCACAGTGGTTCCTGAGTCTACTTTTAAAGCTCCCTGAGAAAGAATCTAGACTTAAGTAGATGGATAAGGATGATGCAAATGCTTCCCATCCAATCCAACATTAAAGACTTCCAGATAGACATACCCTTTAAAGTTGCATTTAAACTGTGTGCATTTAAATGTATCATTGTAGATGACACTGAATACAATGTGAACCTGCACCAGATAAGCATCTAACAGCATCCATTCTTTAGAAGCAGCCGTATTACTGCTAATGCTTTGGGAATTAAATCTTTAGCATGACCATGGTAAGGAACATTTCAGAATAAAAAAAAACTCTTGCTACAACCATTCAGCCCATCTGCATTATTTTCAGTTTGACATTTTCTTTGGCAATTTTCTTCTCTCTCAGGGGTCCTTTAAATAAGAAACAAAACACTGCACATTCAGACATAAAGGGCTGCATTTATAACAGATCCTTGGCCTTTTAAACTTTTAAGTCATTCGCAGCATTTTTTGTTTTGGTGCTTACAATATAAAATTCTAGACAGCTACAATTCAATTAAGGAAAACAATTATTTACATTCTTCTCCAACACAGACTTTTCTGTCGTCCATCCATCCATCCATCCATCTTATGCATTTTACATTCCACTTGTCTATTTCAGGGTCCTTTTGCCAAATGACCTCCCAGGGAAGCCTCTCATGCTTATCAGAAGCAGAAAACATCTAGACGGTCCCATTTTGTTGAGCACGACCAGCAACTGATTAGCCTGCCTGTGACGACAAGCCCTGTTGTTGGCCCATTTTTGGGTGACCAGATATCCCTTGTCAGGCAGGACACTTTGCACTAGGACAGGATTTGAAAACTACCATGTTAACTGAAGAAAGATTCATCCACCTGTTTCCAGCTAACATTGGTGACATGCATGATTATAGGATACTGACCAATCAGGACATAGCAAGAACTCAGTGCTTAAGTGAAATCCAGATGCTTTTCCTTGAAATGGTAGCTTACAGATACTGTTGTAGCTCAAAGTGTACTCTTTCACATTATCTGGTCACCCTAGTCAAATCTTTCTCAAACCAATCCTGTGGGACCCCCCCAGACGGTCCATGGTTTTGCTCTCTATGGGGAGTTGGGAGGGATCAAACACGTGGACTTGTCCCCAAGGAACAGTTTGAGAAACATTGATCTAGCCCACTTGTACCTGTGATGTCATCCTTTTGCTCATGACCTCAGTCTCATGACCTGCAGGCTACACCTTTGGTTGAGTACTACAGACCAGCAGAACACCTGCAGACGGGGATAAACAAAGGACAGTGGGTGTGAATGGCAAGGCAGAAATGCAGGTACTTGGTGGAGACGTAAGGGGATACCGAGGACAGAATCCACAGTGAAGCAAAGCCAGGTTAAAAGGGAGCATTAAGCAGAGAGGCTAATCAGACAATAAGAGAATTTCGGGGAGCCTTCCCAGCCTGGCTCATATTGACAGCTGTTATTGAAGATTGTTTTTTGCAATGTTACAGATGAGATTTAAGGTTGGCAGAGGCATCAGGAGAGATGAGAATGCAGGGAAGGCTCTGCACAGATTTCTCAGATTGTTTTTTCAACCACCAATTTTACTTCCCAGTAGAAAGAGTAAAGAAAAGATAGGAGGAAGTTATAGATTGGTAAGAACGCCTTTGGAGAACCACATCCTTGGTTTGGGCGCTTGAGGGGCACATAAAGGTGAGAATTGAGCAAAACATTGTAGTAATCAGTAGTAAACAGCCGCTATATATCTACAAGAAAAACACAGACAGAACACTGTAAAATACATTTTTAAATGGCATAGCTATAGTTCATAATTGGTGGTGAAATAATTAATTTGAATGTTCACAATATTTACAAATACTCGTTACGCAAGTCTTTTACATGAAATAGACTTCAATTCTTCATTTTTTTAATTATGACTCTCCAGTAATGAGGAACATATAATGTAGATGTTAGCTGTATAAATTTTATATTAATTATTTGTTTTTGTCTTATGCATGTCTAAAGATAAAATTAATCTATGGTATGATATTTTGGAGTCGCACTTAAAATAAAAAGGTTAATAATGGCCAATTGAAGGGTTTTACACCACAAACATAAACCTGGCAGAAGTTAGCGAGTGCCAGTTTCCTGGAAACAGCCTGGATGTCTGGTCAGATCCTGGGGTGTTCCTCCTCATGGTAGAGTTAATACATTCTTGGTTCTTTGTAATCAGCTCTCCTCAGGGACACTGGCTTTGCACATTTTTCTAGGTCAGCTGAAAGACTTGCGTGTGTCCACATTTATCACCAATTTGAAATTATGCTCTCACCATCTGCAGTTTCTAATGACATCAGTTTATGACTCTCCTATAACATATCATTAGCATTAGCCACGGGTTTGTCTAATTTGCATAAATCAAAGGAAACACCATAAGGTTAATATCAAACACCTAACTTAAATGAGATTAATCGCTGTTATATAACATCTTCATGAGAAATACTTTTTTGCCTATGTTTTGTTTATCTGAAGAGCTCTATAATTCTTAGCAATTTAACATTCTTTTAGGTACATCAAAATGTCCGTACTCCGTGATACACTTAAGCCGTTTATTTCCAGTGTAAACAGAAGCAGAGGTCTTACAGGCAAGTTGTGCAGGCCCATGCAAAATTCCCAGCTGGCTTTTTCAGCACCGTCAAATGAAAATGTGATTGGACGGCTCCTCTAATTCTAACCATGGTTTACATCCCTCAGCGTACACTCCCCGGGTCCCTGAATAGGGCCGCTCGATGGGGACAGTGTTTTATAGTTGTGCTGAGGGTGAGAATTGGGATGCTGCAGTCTCGCCTTTCTCCCAGAATGTATTAAACTGTGCTTCCTTCAGAAGTACAGAAGCAAAAGGCTTCCTGAAAGTGAAGGATTAAGGGATGTTCTCAGAACAACGGCTTCCACATTGTCATACTACTCGCTCTGTAAACAGATTAAACATCCCAGCTGGTTACTTTTATACCATGCACCATAATGCATTGAGAGTACTGTCCTTCTACCTTGTTTTTTTTTTTACTTGGAACCCCTTCTTTATTCGATTTCTACTCGCCTGAGCACAAACAAATGTGTCCTGAGACTCAGTCTGTGTTTTGGCCTAATGGGAAATTAAAAAGTTGGCTGTTCCTTGGCTCCCACCTTACACAATCATACAGAAACGTGCAGACACACACATCACTAACACTTACAATTTCAGTTTATTTACTATAACAATGAATAGGGTTCATTTAGATAGTATAGCCTCTATGCCTTGCAGATGTAGCCTCCAGGATAGGCTCCAAACTCCCCACGGCCCTGAATAGAATAAGTCATTACAGAAAATGGATGGATGGATGGATAGATTGACAGTATAGTTAATATTAAACTAAGAAACAGGTAAATAAATAGTTGTTCTTAAGGGATATATTTGGAAAGAACCAGTCATTTTCTAATGGAACTTGAATAAAAACACTTTTCGCTTCTTTGGAAAAGTACTTTTCTCAGTATTTTAAGTTTCTTCGATTTTTTTGCATTTATATATCTGTTTTACCTTCTTGTATTTTGGCACACAAAGGATCGGCCAGCAAAATGTCCCCATTACAATCCCATGGTCCTGCCGTCTCTCGCATTGGGCCAAAAGCCTTGAACAGACGACCTCAGCTGTGGGATAATCATATTGAGCCGGTGCCAAAGGGGGCAGCAGTCTAACAGAATAATGCGCTATTCAAGAACAAATTGAAATTTTGACCTAAAACAGATCTAATACCTTTGAAGTATGAATACGCAGTAAAAGTACACCTCAAAGTGTTACGTCCTATCTGTCATGTCCGCCTGACCCTCCTGTCCCCTCCCTAACGTGGCAATATGGTAAAATTAAAAGCAATACGGCAAAAGTAAAAGCAAAAGGGGAAAAAGCAAAAGCAATGAAGAAAAGCACAAGTTTTCTTATTCTTCTATTTTTAATTTATTCTATTTATTCTTTATTTTTATTCTTATTTATTTCACTTTCTTACTCGACATTTATTTCCTTAATCTTTTACAGATTTATTCTTTTTTATGGAACTCCTATGACTCTATACCCTTTTCTTTGCCAAACGCCTGCCTTTGGGTCCTTTGTCTTGCAACTCATGACACTAAGGTTTTTAATTGGAAACATGTTATAGATACTCTATATCTTACTGCTTAATTTTCACCTTATTCACATTATTGTACATACACACCAGTTCACATAGTAACATCTATGCTCGGCAGACACTATATGCTAAACCCTTCAAAGAACCAAAAAAGGGGACAAAAGCTGATTTTTATCTTCCCATAAATTTATTTTATTTATTTTGCCTTAAAATATAGACCTACTGATATTCACCTTATTGAAAGTTATACATGAGCAGTAATATTGTTTCATGTGAAGATACTTTACAAGGCAGAGGGGTGCTCTGGATGGAATCACTCAATCAAAACACCAGCATGCAAATTTAGGGTAAAAATATTCATGCTACTGTTTTGAAGGCAAGCTTAACTGTTGGGTAGATGTCAGATCTTATCAATAACATTGACAGCAGGCACAATTTTGTCTTTAATTCTTTAGTGCATGATACCACTATAAGCTTCATCCTATGAATAACTTAGGACCTCGGTAGCTTGTTAAAATCAGCTAGCTTTGTGAAGGAGTTCCTCCAGAGGAGGGACTGGGTGGTGCTGAGCAGAGTGTGGATGAAGCTGGAGCTATGTCATATATGGTGTGGATGAGTACTCTCCAGTTCCCCGGAACAGACTTGTTAGTATTTAAATATTGTCCAATCCCAGAGTATGTTGAAGTCCTACAGGGCTCTCTGTAGGTTAGGCGAGTATCGAATCCCAAAAAGTGACTCTGAAGTAGTAACTGTAAATGTAAATGTGTCACGCGTATCACACATCTACCAGCAATGTCCACGTATAACCTTTAATAACCTTTAGCCTTTAACTCTCAGCACTGGTGACTCCACTGTAGCTCAGTCACTCTGACTCTAACCAGCAGCAGGGCATCATATAGACGCGGCTTCCACAGAAGCGGAGCTGAACCATAGGGATTCTCACGTGGCGGTCATTCTGCGGACAACCCATACTGTTGTCTCCCAGGACTCTCACTGGAGAACGCTCAGACTGCAGCAGGAAAGGTGTCCATAGATGAGACCCAGTGGGATTCGGTACTGCGAAGGAGGCTTTTCGCCTTCGTTATGTTTCTGTTGCCAATTGTTCTCTTATTCTTTTATAATTTGTATTCTCCTGAGTTCCTAACAAAGGAAAGCATCTCAATCGACGCGGTCCCCTATCGGTAAAGCGGCACCCTGGCAGAGCTCCTGCCTCCGTCTGCCTCCTGCCACAAGTTTCCATACATCTATGAGATTGTTTTGTGCTAACAGCCCTGCTGGAGTATGAATGCATAACTGGTCGTAATCCAGTAAGCCCTCTGTGTCCTCTGCATTACTCTCTGGCTTGTAAGGTAACCATTAAAGCTTTAAGCTTCCCATTTTATGACAGGCTATCCCGGAGTATGATCCTATACATAAACATCTCTGTGTACATAGAATCCATTGAACCAGTTAACATCAGGGATTGTCATCCTGTCCATATATAGACAGCCATGTCCATGGCAAGACTCGTCTGTGTCTGTCAAAAAACTATTTAGGCTATGTTTTTAAATACAATGTTCAGGGCAAAAATTGATCACAATATCTGTCATAATCTGCCATGGTGTTGACCCCTGCTTCAACACTATGGCTTACAGCAAAATATAATTCACAGAAGTATTATTATACTATATTTTATATATCTTTGAATCAATGATAATAATAATACATTCATAATGTTGTAACATACCTATTTAAATTTTTATGTTTTTGTTGCGGAGACCAACCTACTTTGTTCAATTTGTGATAATTTGCCATTTTTGCACAGTGCATGCAAATAAGAAAACTGAAATATAATTTATTTACTCTATTATGTCCTCATTTATTTTGGACTTTCATAATAAAATTTGAAATTTGTGAGAGCAGAATAGGATGTTTATCGTCGAGAGCTGATGCTAGTCATTGTGTTGCTGTATATATAAATATATCTATTCATTTCTCAATCTAATTTATAAGCTGCTTGTTCAGTGAAGGGTTGCTGTGGGTGTGAAGCCTAACAAAGGAGGCATGGGGCAGGAAACAGCAGGTCCATCCCGGATGACATGCCAGCCCATCACAGGGCACACTCACCCTGACATATTGTCACAGACTATGGGCAACTTAAAGGAACCAACTCATCGCACTGCATGTGTGTGGACCGCTGGAGAAATGCAGACTTCCTGAAGGAAACCCACAAACACCCAGGAACAACATGCCAACTGTAGGCATATAGGGTCTGAAACAGGAATCCAGCCTGCAATATACTTGTTAATACAGTCCTTCACTGAGCTGACAGATTTATCTTCAGAAATAGCATTCAAACCTCACCCTGCAACACAGCTTCTTTTCCTTGCATATGTTATACAATACATGCCATACATACATCAGCATAGATACTGCTGACATTTTGTTCTTAATATGTATTCTTATACATATTAGTGGATTATTACCTCCAGTGTTTAGATAATGACTAATATTGCTTAATAAAGGGTAAAGATCCTTTTTTTG
>JAODJW010000030.1:274266-298367 GCA_026777045.1 Hyperopisus bebe | reverse complement strand
TCTACAAAGAGCAAGTTGAGGGAGGCGTAAAAAGAATTTCCCCACGGGGATTAATAAAGTATCAATTATTATTATTATTATTATTATTATTATTTTTATTATTATTATTATTATTATTATTTATGATCCTTCACATTTCTGTAGTCCTGTTTTCCTGTAGTTTTTTTATTTTCAAGCGGCATTGTTCAGTGTTTCGCGTGTGCCCCATTTCTTCCAAGCGGCTTGCTATTACGGCAAATACTTTTTTATTTTGAGTCATGTCATCCAAATCCCGCTGGATTTGTTCATCTGACCATATGGCGATTGAAGCCTGTGTTTCCTCGTTTGTCGATCCTTCGTTTTTACTTTTTTTTTTAAATATTTTTGTTTCTACTGCTTTTTATTTCATTTCTCGTTGTTCACTGCGTGTTTCAAAAGATGGTGGTTATATTTTGTGTTTCAGCGGCAGGCTATTTGCATAACCAATCGACAGCAAATACGTTTGCAAGTCCCACCCCAAAGTACCAAAGAAGTACCCCAGCTGGTTTGGCACTTTCGGTACTGAAACTTTCGGTACTGGTACTTGACTGGAAGTCAATGGAAAAGCGAAAGTACTCAAAGTACGGTACTGAAAGTACCGTACTTTGTGCGGTGGAAAAGCGCCGTTAGTTGATTGTTTTTCATGGCACCTTAATGGCAGTTTGTGGCAAACTGGCTAGCACTGTTGCTTGTTTGCTTGGAGTTTGCTTGTTCTTCATAGTGTACTGCTACTGTCTGCCCTGTTCTGCATGGGAAGGTGAATGGATTAATAGTGGTTGCCAGTGACCTTCCTGTCTGTAAAAGCCACAGCCCATCTTCTTTGTTGTCCATTGCCAGAACAGTAAGTGGTCTGTGGCTGACTGAAAGACTTTATCCAGGCCACCATTAAGGTTCACGTATGCCTAAAATGCAAAGCTGCAAATGGTACATTTCCACCTTCGCATGTCACTTTCCTCAGTCTGTGTTCTGTATATACCATGTACCTGTAGTGATCCTTTCTTTGCAGCTTCCTTTCCCAAAATGTCCATAAGACTTTGATCTAACTGCATCATAAACAAGAATTACATGCTATAAGTATTCCCTAGCTCTACTGTGTAGTATGCTATTGCCTTCCAAACCCTAGAGCCCCATCAACCAGCACTATATCGACATGTTCTGGTGTGTTTATCTATAAGACTTTCTTGGTTCATAATGTTTTCTTGCCGCCTTTTATATGGTCTGAAATTGTGTTTCCCCATTGTTACCAATGTAGTTCAAATACAGCTATGACACATAAAGAAAATCATTTAATCAACATGCTCAGTCAGTTTTTTGGGTGCTTCCACCTTTGTCGGTGAGCTACTTCAGTTCTGGTCGAGGACATACAAGGAAAAATCTCCACTGGGGATTCTGTTGGGAGGCCCTGTAGGTCATGGAAGATCCAAGCACTAGAAGTAATTGTCACTTGTAATTAACTGTTCTTGTTGATGTTTTCAATTGTGAGTTTTTTCAGGCCTGCTGCTTTTATATCACCCTCAGTCAGGTGACGCCGTTCAGTGTGTAGAATTAAGTCTGTCTACTTTTGTTCTAGCATGAGAAATATGTGTATCATATGTGCTTAATATGGCTATTTTACCATCATCTTGAAATCTCTATGGAACTGTCACTCCATGAGATTTTTTTGTGCCGTGGCTGACTGGTTGATGACATATGAACAATGGTCTGCACATCTATTTTGTGACATGGTGGAGCCTTAACACCAGCTTATATGGAGCCATTTTCGGACTGATATCAATACTAGGCTCACTGATTGTCGCATCTCTGATTTGCTTTTTTTTTTTTTAAAAAAAAAAAAAAGCATAAAAACTGGCTTTAAATCAAAAATATTTTTAAATTTTGTGAATGCATGAATGCTATTTTTAAAATAATAAATAATGTGTTTTTATGACTCAGTCACATAAATTTTAAGACAATGTTTTATGGGGTTTGAGCCTGGAACCAGATTTGAATCCCATTTTGCATGTTTTATTTTCTCTCCGTTTGAAAACTGCTATCTGCTATCTATTCAGATTTCAGTGGGGAAATTGCTTCTTCACAGTAGTTCTTTGGATAGCGATATTGGAATATGCAGGCAAAAAAATGCTGCCTGCTTTTCTCTGCCAGTGCGACGTCAGGGGGAATCTGCATCTGATGGTCCCGCTTGGTGACCATCCTTGTCACAGTTATTCTTCCAGGGAGACAACAACATTGCGGTGCTAAGGGACTTGGAGTACATCTACAGTGGATTAGAATGTGCTCCCCATAATGACTGTCCGTCCTTCTATTTTTCATAGATTGTCTCTTTATTGCACACCTACTGTGAAGAATGAGGCAGCACTCTTCAGCTCCGGCTAAAATGTTAATGTCTTCTGATAAAGTCGCTTGGCAAGAAGTGTCCTTTTTGTCAGAATTCAAAAGCCAGTACAGCCAGAACCCCATTTCTACTTTTATAAAGATGAAAAATGGAAATGATAAGCAAACTGAAAGCTTAAAAAGAAACCTGTCCATTTGAGTAGGCAGATTTTCCATGATTAAAAAGATAGAACTCTGTCATATTTGGACAAAATCAGGGCAGGATTTGGTGTAACTTAACCCACTTCACATATGTGTATAATTATATTATTTCTAACAAATAGTTTCAATTATTGTGGTATATCTTGAAATGAAATTATACTACATTTTAGGTCAACTGTTCATCCAGTTTAACTTAAACAGGCCTCAGCTCTGTTTGTATGCTAAATTAACAGATGGTAACTGGTAAATTTTTATTTTAAATGCTGTTTGGTTGGTGGCTGTAGCGTGTCCAGAGCTGTACTCCACGACACTTGTTTATCTGTCATGGGGAAAGAGGTGACCAGGATTTTAATTTTAATGATGATTAGGTCTGTTTGTCCCTTATTCCCACAAACTGTGTAAACTGACATGTTGGTTTTTGCTTTGGCCCCTGAGAAATCTTATTACATTATAGATGCCAGGAGCTCTGCTTGTGTCTTATTTTGGTCCCTGCTTTTCATTTGTTTTCCTGTCTGCTGAAGCAGCTTCTTTATTTTTGCGTTTCCTTTTGAGTGCTGTTTAACCTGTCCTTGTCCAGCACAATCTTGTCAATGAATGATGCCTCAGCGCTTTCTGCCTCACCAGCAGCAGAGCAGGTCTGACATCCAGCGCTGGCTCCCAGTGTGGGGCATTCGCATGGGTTTTCCTGTCTTCTCTTTTGCTAACATCTCTGTCAGCAATCTTAGCCCGTTACAGGCACAAGTACCCACATCTCATCCAGCGATCAGTTCTACCACAAAAGCACCATCAGTGTTTATAATTCAACTGTACTGCTATCATTAAATCGGTAAATGCAAAAAAGCACACATTGACATTTGTCAGCATCAGCGTAGATGACAAACTTACTCTAGAACCCTGTGACCCAATCCCGTGGTCTAAAGTCCAGAGGATGTCCTCTCCCACTCCCTGTGGAACACCGTGAACCTGCTTTAACCAGGCTGTGATCATCTCTCACCCACACTGCAGTCTCCTGGCTGGACATCTGATATGCATCACCTTACCCTTCCACCTTTTGAGAACAGTGCTTTGGATTCCTCACATCTCACCCTTTCCTACCTCCCTTCTTTGGCTGCAGTTTTGAATCTTAATGTGCTCCATTTGCACAGAGCATGCATACTACCGCCAAAGCAGGATTTCTACACTGGGTGATGGTATGTCCTCACTGATGCTTAATTTCTGTATATCAGACACCTTATGTGTGATTCTATGTACCTTCCATGTTGAAGCTCACACAGAAGACATCCTTACAGCTGTTCCACGTTTGTGACGTGTTCTGTGATTTAGACCCCAATCATAGCCGAAGTCATACTCATGAAGGGACATGAAAGAGGAATGCGGAGTGAACCTCTCTCGCCCCCATGCCTGCAGGGGCTTTAAACTGTCCCCTTCCAGAAGGCTTTGGCTCTGCCCCTGGCCACAGATACCCCAGAGGAACAGGATTTCCTGACTTTACCTCCGAAATATCTTTGAAGTTAATCTGAAGATTCTCATGAAGCGAGCGGCTTGCGCAGCCTGTGTGCACCCTGCCTCATCTCCGTTCACCTTGTGAAGCAGCCATGAAAAGTAGCCCACTTTCCTTTATGGCCAATCACAGTGGCTCAGAATATCTCCCTCTGACGATCAACTTCATTACTCACAACATTTTCAATTTTTCTTCTATAATTTTTTTCTCCTCTAAATGTGTTTGATATGTATCTCGATATAGTCAGTCAAGTCAGGCCTCATGTGCACTTTATATTTTGATTATTTTTTTTATTACTTTTGCAGTCTCTTTATTGACCCCTAGTACATGATGTGGTAGCTAGTGTCAAGATGTAAATATTTAACTATTTCACACTCACTGTTGTTGCTATGGTGCACCATTACCATAGCCAACATTAAGGGACAATGCAAATGAATATTTTTTAGTATTTATAAAGAAAGCATAGAAATGTATGCAAGAAATAAAAAACATGTAGTGTTTAGGTACTTTGTACAGCTTTTGACCATAGCATTGTTACAGATTAACAAGGTTACTCACAAGTAAAACAAATCAGATTTCATTCATTTTATATGTGTAATGTTCCAGTTTTAATTGGAGTAACAGTTCAAAACATTAGGCTTATCTGGAACAGGAAACATCCACCGTGGCAGTTCAGTGATATATTGTACAGGAGCAGGCCACCTAGATTTGTCAATTGTCTTGTATAAAGAAAGACAATCAAGACTTTTAAAGGATTGTTTTGAGCACCATATATGGTTTTTAGTATGGTAACATAACAGAGAAGTTGGGTTAGTCAAAGTTAGTCTGATTCTGAATTCTGATTTTTGATTAGGAACATAGTTGTTACTGAGAGTGAACCTATTGCCTGACATGTCCATCTTGGTGTTGCATGGTTGCCCTGTGCCACACCAATTTCATCTAGGCACGCTGGTGCAGTACGAGTGTACATGCCCTGTGACGGACTGGCATCCCATCCATGGTGCATCCCGGCCTTGTGCCCTATGATACGCTCCAGGCACCCCAGCATCCCTGACCAGGATCAGCACTTAGAAGATGGATTGGTGTTTGTTCTTCAGTATTTTTCTAAAGTTTGTTTTTGGCACCTCACATTGAGTGTTCAAAATTCAATGAAGTCGTGAGCAGAGGTCATCCCTTTCCAAACTTCTGAGTTGTTGTTTCTTTAATTACTGATGGAGACAGACCTGGGGATCAGGTTACAAGGGGAACATCTGGCAGCATGCATGCGTCTGTCAATTACCAGACCACCTCCATCTGAATCTCCCGGTAGGAGAGCCCTTGATAGTTTCTTTACAAAACCGCAAAGATAAAGTTTTCTGGGCTGGCTAGAAATTTCGGCACTGATCACACTATGCCATTGTAAGCGAATGTACAAACATGAATAAAATGTTTTTCTTTAAATGGTCTCATAGGCTTTCACTATTTTTTGTTTGCAATCAGCCACCCAACCTCCCTGGGTCCATAACGCCTCTGCCCTCACCCTAGTGAGTTGTCTAAGCCAGTATCAAGTAAGGACCTTGGTACTGGAATACAAGGTTGCCAAGGGAACAGGGCTTCATCAGATTCTTTACTGCTATGAGTACGTCATGATCCTTAACGGGACTTCTGGCTGTGCCCTGCAAGGCTGCCAATCAGGCCTGTTGGTTCCTGGCCTTGGGCCCGGTACGGCAGAACAAGGTGCGAAATGGGCATTGAAGGCTACTTTACTCCTAAGGTTCTGAATGCATCCTAAGCACATTCACAGTGCATTAGCCCTGCTATACTGGGCTCAGTGGCTGTTTTGTTGACAGCTGGTCTATACTTCTATACCTTAATATTTAATCCAGTTCTCTGTGAGGAGTATTAGAAGACTATTCATTTCCTTCCTAAAATTTGTACACTATGTTTCTTATGTGTTGAATGGTTCTGTTGTGCAGGGTTGTCCTTTGTATACCGGACATCACACACCACCAACTTGTACCCGCTAACTAAGTGTAATCATTCCTTTATACAGACCTTTTTAATACCTAGTCTAAAAAGGTGAATGACATATGAGGGAATATGGAACATCTGAAGTCTTTAATGAATTTTCTTTTTGCATTCAGAATTATCTATTGCAATGATAATGCTGAAAAAAATTCTCACATTTGAATAAAGGGCTGCCATAAAATGGGCTGTGAGAGATTTATTATGAGGATAGACTTGCTGGAAAAGTCATTTACCGCTGATGAAGTTTGAATTGTTTTCAGCTGTACTCTTCCCTCAGTGTGGAACACCTTATCGCACCTCGGAAGTGGCCACGTAGCGATTGCTGAGACTGTGGGTGAGATTTCTAAGCGAAAATTGTGAAAAAAGAAATTAAATAGAATGAGCGCTGGGGAAAAAAAGTCTGAAGATATTTATGTACTCTTGAGCACTAAGAATCAAGACAGCTGGGTTTTCATTGATTAAAGAAGAGGGGCGCGCTTTAACAATCAGCCAGGATGCTTAGCATAAGTGCCCCCAGTCGACAGAAGCTTTGGAGCGGGCTGAGCCATGTACTGCCTCAGATCAGGGTCCTATTGTTCTGTGTGTAGGACAATGCAGTGACAGAAACCAAAATCTGCAGTTCAGAAAGAAAGAAAAATTATTTTCAAATGTGCAGCCAGGTAATAGGGATACGTCCACAGTTAATGGGATTGTTGCAGTCTGTTCCTTACCTTCCCTTCTTCACTGTGCTCTTTGTTAAACACCCATTTCGCACAGAACATGGAATATCCCTGCTTCCCATAAACAATGTGTATGTGAAAACAACATGAAAATATCATGAAGATTAACTACACTTTATATAATTTTTGTATTTCAGTTTAAATGGAAATCAGTAATTGCTTTTTTGCATGATTTCTAAGAAAGCCAATTTAGTGTAATTTAGTTTGTTGAGCCTGAAATGGAGAGAAAATCATCCTGCTGAACTTTTAGTTGTCCTATGAATTATAATTAAATTTACTGGCATTAATAGATGGACCTTACAGTTTATGCTTATATTTCACGTGCCCTGCATAAACACATGCACACACACACACGCACACACACACACACGCACACACAGAGCCATGGAGCCTCTTTGTCTTTCCCGCATGTCCTTGATGCTAGAAAAGCTTCACTGCCCAAAACAGTAAATGGCCTCTTTTTATATCCTTCTGTGTTTCTTTCTTCTCTTTAGTCGTGAGGAGAATATGGAGATAAATTTGGCCTGTCAAGCAAGAGTGGGCTAACCTATTCCTTTTCATTTATTCGGTTCCTCAGCCATTTATAAACTGTAGCAGTTTATTTATTATCATTGTTGTAATTTTTTTCCTGCGATATGTCGTCTCTCACTCGCTCTCTGACTCTGTGTCGGCTGCGTTATAATATTCCATATTTTCTTGTACTTTCCTTTAGCCATTGTAAAGGAATACCAGATATGCTATGACAAGGAGACCTAAATGCATATGTCCTGCTTACAGATACAATCTTCCAGACCCTTGCAGAGGCTTGCCAATCCATTTTCCTTTAGAAACCATATTTTAAGCACACGGGGCACAAATTTTGCTTATGCCTTGTAACAGGTTAATAGTGTAGTGGTCCCCGATGTGCAAATAACAGTCAGGCCACCTGGTACTCATGCATGAACACAGTGATACAGGAACACTTAAGGATAAAGACAACCAAACCCTCCTTGCTCAAACATCCTCAAAGCGCTTGCTGGCCAGGTTTGGTTCAGCTTGGTTTGGTGTGGCGTCACCTTAAGGGCTGATTAGTCAAGTTGTGACGGCTGCGTGATGACAGGACGGCTTCAGCTGCTTCGCTGAAACGGAGGCCTGGTTAGCGGAAGCTACCTGCTGCCCTTAGGGCTGGGCTTTCTTTGTACATCCCATCCTGGCTCGCACCGCAACCACAGATTACGTCGACTTCAGATTCAGCACACGGATATCAACATTTTATTTAGTTAGCAAAAAAAAAAATCATTTTGTACAGACACATTCATCTTGTGCTTTTATAATTGCATGCATGCCTGAAAAATGTTTTGCAGCATATGTGACAGAAATTTAAACGAAAAGATAGGAACTTTAGTCAGTTTTGCCTGTAACATTTGATAACTTTTCCTTTCGGTTATCTTACTGTGTGCATCAGAAGCTGAAGGAGGCAGGTTGGGGCGATATCTGGGCTGAGCCGCGGCGGAGCCCTGAAACAGGAGATAATGCCGCCTGACATTCTCCGCGCTGGACTTACTTACATCTAATGAGAGGGAGACACCGGCACGCTTCCATTCCGCTTCATGCTTTTCCTCGCAGAAGAGCTACAAACACCTTCAATATTTTGAGAGTTAATTGCTGATTGCCGAGATACATATATACATAGTAATAAGGAGCTGGCTTTCCTTTTGTTTTCTAAAATGTCACAAAATATTACATTAACATTTTTTTGAAGAGCAGTGGTTTAGTGGGGCTGTTGTAATCCAAAACAACTTTTTAATTTGAATAGCCATGTGTGATATATGACATTCCATTAACCTTATTTACTCTGTAGTCATTAGCACCCCAAAGTAAAGATGCCTTAAAATTACCGTAATTATAAAATTCTCCTTATAAAGCAGTAGTTTTTTTATATTGGTGTATGATAAAATCATTATCATATGGTACATGACGGTTACCCAAACAATACACTTACTGTATGCCTCCTTTAAAGCTTCAGCATTGGCAGTGTAAATATTGAGTTATATACATTCTGAAATAAGTTGGATCCCATCCGTCCATCGATTTTCTGTAACTGCTTGTCCTATTTAGGGTTGCGTGGGCCCAGAGCCTATCCCAGAAACTACAGGCACAAGGAAGGGAACAACCCAGGATGGGTTGAAAACTCATGTTGCAACATTTTATTACCGGGGTCAATTTTTTCATTTTTTATTATGGTATACATAATCTGTTGATACAGATTTCTGCTTTCAGATTTACTGTTATATAATAAGTCATGCTAATGAATATGTCTGTGACAGTTTAGAACAAGGCTCTTCAAATCCGGACCTCGATTCCAAATCCAGGCCTTGTTTTCAGGTCTCCCAGGTAGTTAGCATAATAATTACTGATTGTGATTGGTCAGGCGCTTCATACCTGGGTCACAGGTTAAAGAAGGATGGAAAACCAGCAGTGCTCGGACCTCGAGGACCGTGATTTGAATAACCCTGGTTTAGAAGGTGAAAGAATTTCCTTTCTTCCATCTACAAGCCTTCACTGCACTTTAACAATACTACAGAGAGTCAGTGAGGTTGATCTGGACAGGAAGCAGCTTGCCAACATAGCAGTGATGGTGTTTGTAGTCCTTGAGGCTTAAGTTGTAGGCAACACAAACCCCTTCCTTTGTTTGAATGATATAAAGATCCAGTAAATGAAAATGACTGCAACAAACCTCTATTGCACCATAGTGCTGTGCATGCATACAGCTCCAGTGATGGGGTAATTTGTTTCTTAGCAATCCTGATGCCATAAACACAGTTTTGAGGCAGACGTGTCATTTTTCATCTTGGGCAAACAGATGCAGTTTGGAAAAATGGCAAGAATTTGTAACGCTTTACCAGTCTGTGTTATTTAAACAGCCTTTGTTTATTTTTCCTGATTTGCTTGAAATGTATTCGCAGCCATATTGCTTTATTGAAATGTCATATTTTGTTTTTCTGTCACATTTTGATGCGAGGAAACCACAGATTGAGGCATGAAAAATTCATCCTTCAACTTTTAAATGCTTATCCTGGTTAGAGCAGTGGAGGGGCCAGGAGCCTATCCCAGGCAGCGTAGGGCACAAGGCTCAGGTACACCGCAGACACGATGCCATTGGATGGCACACACTCATGTGACATGCAGACTCCACACACCGGAGGTAGCATTCAAACCCCCACCAACAGAGGTGTGAAGGAACAGTGGTACCACGGAATCGATATGCCACCCAGCTAAGCCGAATGTCTACATGGAATTGTCATTTAGTAAATACATTTGATTTCAAGGAAGAGAACATCCAAAAAGGCAATGGGCCCAACATATATTAGCAGTCTGAGGTTCTGTTTTCATCCCTGATGCTCGTGTTGATGTTAACAGAGGGCACATATTTTTTTTCTGCAGTAGTATCATCTTCTAGACGGCTGGCATGAGACAGCTGGCCCTTTCAGCAAAAACAGAGGAAGGCATTGGCTGAATGAGACCTGGTGGTAATGGGCGACATTTGCCAGCGTCGATCAGCTGTCGTGCTGTAAGGAAAAACCAGAGAATTATCATGGATCCATACCAAGATAATGAAGGCTCTGATGGTTCCTCGCTGGCTAACCTTTAAGTGGCCATGTCTGTAACCTTCCCGTCAATATGCCAGCTTAAGCGAGTCCCCGTGGTGTGTTTGGACCAGTAATACAACAACATAATATAACCCTAAAGCTTTTTGAACATATCGAAAATGAGAAGTAATGAGGCTCTCAAAACTGTCATTCCAATTTGTTACACATTTATTTCTTTTTAGGAATATTCTCTTTTAACCAGCGCCAGACCAATCATTCATTTTGAGTCTGATCCTGAACATGATATCTGAGAGGCCTGTCTGACAGATACCGATTAAACAACTGGCACATTTAATATGTCAGCCATTAATATTGAGAGAGAAATTGAGTTTTTTTCCTTTGTATCTGTAGAACATTGTTACGATGCAACGAAGAAAAATGCAATGGAACAAATTAACTGTTTAATACAATGATTATGTGAATATTATGTTTTCATAGCTCCTGTCTTCAGATTCAGTGCAATTCAGATATGTGTGAAGCACTTAAAACTAAAAAATATATTCAGTTTTTATGCCATTCTGAAACACCTTATCTAAACCTATTGCACTTAGTGGTGTACTCAAAATAAGTTGTTCTGCCATGGTTACTTTGATTAAAGATAGAGTTAATACTGTTAAGACTGTCCTCGTGCCTATGACTGCCGTTTTTTGTTGCATCACGTGGATGGCTGGGTAAGCGTCGAGCATCTGTGGGATGCGATGGACCAACAAGTCCAGTCCACGGCTATGTAGCCCTGTCTGTAGAACGGATCCATGCACTGTGTGTCGTGACACGTTACTTCCATAACCATCATCAAAATTATCTACCATTTGTGCCATAGTAGCTATTTTGTTAGTTCAAACCTCACAGGATTGCCTCAGTTGACTTCTCACATTGACAGGTCTTAGGCACCCAACTCCCTGTCAGTGGTTCATGGATTTTCCCTCCCCAGACCGCTCTCATGAGGTCCTCACCATGGCTGACCATCAGCACCCCATAAGCCTTTCCATTTCAGCGATTCTCTGATCCAGTCAGTCATACTCCAAACGTGGAGTATGAGTATTGAATGTTAGCTTACCATCTAATGTATCTCAGACCTTTTTTTATACAAGACAGTCAGTGTTATTTAATGCTTGCGTGGGATAGGCATAATGTTTTGGCTCATGGGTGTGTGTGTGTGTGTGTGTGTACAGATTTAACAAATACCGCCCAAATAATCATAGAATATTATATAAGTTAAGTAAATGTCTGGCTATGCGATGTGCATATCATATATGCTGAATATTGATATGGCTGAATCTCAATAGCTATTTGACATCAACTCCAATAACCTACATTCTCAAATAATACAGAAAATGTTGAAAACATTCTTGCTAGTCTACTGTTTGTAGTGGCAACTTTCATTTTATGAATGTAATAAAAAGACTCAAACGATTAATATCTAATAAGCATTTTCAACAAATAGCCTTTTTAATTTATTTTATACAGGATATGTCTATGGTACAAAGCTTTCATTTATTAAGTTCTAAGGAACAATATGTCAAAAATAGCATAGACACATATATTTGCATAAAATGCAAAATTAATCAACCATGTGCTGTTGCTTGATAAAGCTCAATGTGTCTAACTATGTTATGGACAAATTATCAACAAACAGCCAACAACATACTAATGTCAACACAACGACTTGCACAAAAAATAGTATGACTTTCAATTCTGAATGCATGGAGAATATAATATACTTATAACAGTACGATAATAACACTCTGTAACTTGAAAACTTAAAATGTTCCCTTGTGCAGACAAACACCATAGGGTCTTAGCTATTGACGTAATAACTTAAACTTTTAGTGTTTAGCATATGTCAAGTTACACTCAAGTGGTAGCCAATCATCTTTCAGAGACTGCTCTGCTTTTCATGTGTTTTCATACATGAAGCATGTATATTCTTAGTGTAACATGTTTTATTGTCTTTGTTTTGCATTGATTAGTCAGGTCTTACTACGAGAGGCAGCAGCACAATGAATCCCACAGAAACAAAACAGGGTTACTGGGACAAAAATGACCAGTGTGTTAGAGAAACACCATTTCCGGGCAGAGATTAATGACTCAGGGAAACAAACAGCTGCATGTCATTTTTAATTTAGAATGACTTTTTCTACAGTAACTGATATTAAATACATGCAGCTTACATGAGCTCTGCTGCCGGATGCTGGCACTTAAGTGGTCTCCCAAGTGCAGGAAATGTACAGGCGTCGTCTTTTCCCTCTGAAAGCTTGAAAAGGCTTTCTAAGCGCCCATAACAGCCTGCCGAAGCTGGCCCTCCCTAAACGCTGCCTGCAAACGAGCGTGCGCCATTTGAGTGTCTCAGTAGCCGAGCGGACAGTCGTCCTCCTAACGAGGGGGAAACTTGGCGGCTGCCCTTTGAAGAGTGTCCTATCTGTGTGAAACGCCGCTGCCCCCCTCCCCTCCCCCGCTGGGCCCGCTGCTTCCTGCGGCGATAAAGGCTTCCCGGCCCAACAGATTTGCGTGCTCTCCGAGTGGAAGATTTTGCTTAAGAAAATTGATACGTCGAGCGAAGTATCCGCATCTCTAGCGTTTAACACGTTTAACGAGGATTAGAACGCGTTTAGAAGGATTTGCCCTTTCTGTGTTTTTAAAATTGCAATTTTTCCTCGGTGCCGTTTGACTTTGTTATATATATTTATTGCTCCATTGCTTAACTCCGCTTAAGTAATTGCGCTATGTTTGGATACAGCCTGCCAGAGCGACTCCAAAAAAATGATGCGATGCCAAGCCTTTGAATAGCTCTCTGAAGAGGCTTTTTTCCCTTCCCTTTCATAGCTGGCAGAGCATTGACAGTGGCTGCACTATGTGTAATTCCCCAGATTGAAAAGCTGTTTCACAATGAGAGATTTCCTCCACGAAACCACATTGCCTCTGTGGCGGCATCTGCAGATGGCCTTTTCTTCACGGGCTCAATCCTTAGACCGAATGTGCTTTACTCTTTATAATTGAGGCCCAACTCGAAATGTGGAGCTGCCTGATTAACCTACAGCTAGGGAGGTTCCCCAGGGGAGGCCGGCCTGGCCCAGCCCGGTCTGGTCCAGCCCTGCAGGCTCATGCTTTCTGTGTCGGCGAGCCCAGTTATGTTTGGAATCCTCACTCAGCATGGCCTGTCAGGACTGGACCCTTCTCGCCCGTTCGCACACATCAGGGTGGGAACGCCTGAGTATGTTCTCCTCTTCATCGACAACACCCAAGTGAAAAAATATTCCAGTAGCTCATGGGAGCCCTACTTTCTGCTTGGCCGTTGGCAGCAGTTCGGTTAGATCGTTCTGCTTATTTGTTTCTCTTTCTCTCCCTTTCACTCCCTCCGTTCCTAAACTCATTACAGAGCAATCAGACCCAAGAGCTGAAGTGTGGATCCAGTGGGAGCAATAACTGTAAATAAGCCGGGCTGCAGGCTGCCCGATAAAATGGTACCAAGATAATGACGGGCCTCCGTAGCAGTCCTGTTGACCTTCTCATTGCACCGGGCCCACCAAGGTCCCTTTCAGCTCCCTCTGTTTTCATCTGCAAGCTCTCTGCAGGAAGGGCTCTGATCTGTGATACCGCAGGTGGGAGACGGCAGCTAAAATAAAACGCCCGCACTGATATTCCACTGCTTCGTCTTGTCCTTCACTGTCCTCGCGGTTCACCTATAAACAGATGCCACGCCATTGGAACACGCCAGTATTTGCTTACCTGCTCACCCAGCCTGTAAATTCATTGTAGAAAGGGAGGGAGGGATAACAAAGCCAACCAGTAATGTAACTGCATTACCTTGGGCATTCTCGTCTATAAGTGTTTGATAAGAACATAGGGTGCCTTTATAAGGTCTTGTTAAATGGCTGCAAATAAGCAGACATTCTGTACCACTGCCGAGCTGACAGAGCTGATGGGGTTTAGCTAATTACACTATGAAGGCCTTGCCGTGACCTATAACTGACTACTAAAGGCCAGACTAGCTTAAGGCTTTATTTGTAAAAGGCTGTAATGAAAGGGCGTTGCAAATATGTAAACTTAGTAATTTGTAACTTTCTAGATTGCGGTTGCCCACTGTGTCATGCTGGTACCCTTGAGATCTGTCTTTCAGCACCTCCTCTTTTGGGAAGAGAGCCAGGTAAACGTGAGGCTAGAAGGGAAGACGGTTTATTAATAAAAATTCATTTTGCTTTGCAATCTTTCTTCTTTTCCATCTTTATCTTTTCTTTTTATATTTCATGGTAAGTGGGGATGTGTTTTATTTATATTTTTGCACTCACTGCCATCTTCAGGACAGTACTTGAATTTGAGCTAGTGGCACATCATGAAGCTACTTCCCTGTGGCTTTAGCCATGTCTTTTTTTTTAGCACATAATTCTTTTAACTCTGATTGGGTTTGTGAGGCGTATATTAGGGCGTTTTGCAGTTTAGGGACAGACACTATTGCAGGGCGATGCTGGCTTGGATCGTAAATAATGGCACTGAAGCTGATGGAGCCTCATTGACAGCTCGCCTCGATACACCAGAGAGCCGCAAGGACAGGCTTTTGCCGAAGGTCTTAACTGAGACGCCACTCCTTAGGTTTAAATCAATTCCATCTTGAGGTGAATCTTTATCAGCTGTCCTGGAATTTTCAGTCTGGGCGAGGCTGATGTGTTTTCCAATAATGAAATGGAGCAGATGTATTTAGCAGGTACCCACTCAGCCCAGTCCCCTTTAATTTACAAAGCCGTTGGTAACAGGGCTGGGGGTTCAGGAGCACCTGACAAACCAAGGGATGCCCTTGTCTGTTGTCTTTTTTTTAACCTGCCTTCAAAGGATTTAGTGAGAGTGCAAAACACTTCCTGTCAGGAATGCTTGCTGCCCATCTATCCCCATATTAATATTTATGTATTTTTTTTTCTTGCTAAGACTGACTGTTAACATCGGCAAGTGACACATACTCTAGTGACAATGTATATCACGTCAACCATCTGGGCAGTCATTAAATAATTGAAACGATTTATTATTTTAGCTCACGCTCAGAATGTCAGGCTGCAGTGTGATTAAGTGAGGCACATTCATCGATCCTTTACTTGGGGTGAAGCAAAAGAAAATTTCCATACGTCTTCCATATTTCCCATTCTGCTACAAAAATCTTTTCGGAGATTTCATTTTCTGTCATGCGAGTACACAATACAGATGGGACCAGTCGCTTCCCCAGTATGCAGAAGTAATATTATTTAAATCAAGAATGTTATATTATTGTAATAACTTGGCTATACATACTTTGAAATGGAGCAGTATGTTTTATTAATACTTAGAATAGCTTAGATTAATACATTTTGGGAAAATAGGAGGAGGTGCGAGAATCCTATGCCCCGTGAAGCGCAGATAATGACAGACGGGCGGCTGGGAGATGTGTAGATGTGTGGGCTGAAGCCCAGAGCCCCACAGGTGGCCTGCTCAGCGCCGTGTGACACTGGGGTCCATCTGTGCTCGGGCTGCCCATTGTGCTGCCTGAGCCCTGTGACTGCACATGCTTGTACTCCCATAATGGGATTAGATAGAACATGCGCATGTAAGAATGACCCACTGCACTCTGCGCCGACAAGGGGTGTCGGGGCTGCGGGGGGGCAGGAACGGCCATAAAAATCCTCCAAAACCGTCTTCCTCTGCCTTTACACTCCCATGACTTCGCTATACTTTTATAATCTCCAGTATTATTTATTGATAGTTTATTTTGAATTATCCTGTTTGAAAGATCCATCTATCCATCCATTTTACAACCGCCTGTCCTGGTCGGGGCCGGAGGGGAGCGGAGTCGGGGCGGGCTTGGGGGTGGGTTACCTATCCCAGACAGCACAGGGCACAAGATAGGTAACACCCCAGACAGGATGATGTTAATAAAATTGACCATGAATGTTTAAAAAAAATACAGTGAATGCTGAATTACGGTTAGGTGTTTTGCAAACCGTGTGTATGTAATTTAATTTGGTAGACTGTACACAGAGCACAAGGCACCAAAAATGTCAGCTATGCTATTAAGTTTACAAATCATTTTTATTTTTGGACATGACAGCGTAGAAGATTACCATCTACCATCACATTATCTACTTTCCAGTTACATTTTTAAACTTCTCTTGCAGCCAGAGGTACCTAAGTTTTGAGAGACATATTAATTTCATTTACAGAATGCACTGTCACAATGATTTTGTATCTACTGCTCCTGTACTCAAATGAACCTTCTGCTTGATACAGTCCTATATAATTTTGTCTAAAATGAATATTTTACAAGTTTCTATTTCTCTTCCCCATTATTATTAGGAACAGATAGTTTAGGGAGTGAGGCTGGCGACTGGGTGTGTCTCCGTCCTCTTCCTCTCCTTTGCCTCTTCCTCCTCTCTCCACTATTGTCGGCACTCGGAAGTGGTAGTTTCCTGTCCAGGTTCTCGTGCTCCTGGCCCCCTGGGTGCTGCCCCCTTTTGGCCATACTATGCACATCCAGGTGGCCTGTAGCCTAAACTATTAAGAGCTAAGCAGTTGACTCACCGCAAAATACACAGTAGGCAATTATATCTCATTATTTCATCATAAATAAATAAATCAACAAATGAATGGTAATATGTGCAAGGTTTAGCGCTGGCCAACAAGGAGCATGACTGTTGCATAACAGACATTCCTGGGAGAGGACAGGGCAATTTCTTTGTGATATGGGCACGGCGGCGTTTGGCAGAGGAGATAAATGGCACTGTTCATGCAGACACAGGACGATGCCTCGAAAGCCGATGGAAGTCATTATTTTCACGGGGAGCCGGCGACAGCGCATGGGGCCTCGCGGGCCGGGGAGGGGGGCTGCTGACCCCGCCTCTCACACCCCATGGCCCCGCACACCGGGGGTCTGCACCGCCCCTGAAACCCCAAGCCAAGGAACATTCTCCTTTTTTCTGTATTTCAACACATGACCATCCATTGTTTCAGGAAATAAATGGATAGTAAAAGAATATAAAGAACACAATTTGGGTAAATTCTTCACTCTTGGTAGATGAAACCCTCCGCTTGAAGGAGTACTTCTTGTGCACATATCTGCTAGCATGGATCTGGTAACATTTCACCAAGCACACCTCACTAAACTGTTTGTAAAATTTTTCAAAATGAAACTGAAAGTGTGCAACCTCAGATGATGCAGCCTCCATTAACAAAGTCATGGACATTAGAGAAGCCATGTTAGATGCTCCATGAATGTCTGTTGCAGCCAGCTGCTCAGTTTCCTGTTAATGTTCAGGTGACTGCACCTCTCCATATCGTAAATGTGCCGGTGGGGCAAGGGTCTCTCATTTATATTTTAATGCAGTGAACAGCAGAAAACAATAACAAATGTACTGTAACATGGATCTATTGTATATGTGCTGCACGTATACAATTAATGTCTGAAGTCCCCATGTGATTAATAGTATATTATTGGTTCAACGGTTTTACTCTTGGAACAATAACAGGTGCTAATGTTTTGTGAACCATAATTTTCAGAATTATTCTCTCATACAGAAATGAGTTTAACCATCTCTTTTCAACAAGCCAAAGAGAAACATTTCAAACTTTCGACATGCATTGCATATTGTTAAAGGGCTTCATCAGTGTGTGTTCATATCCTGTGTGCTGTTAAACCTATTACTGTAAATATGCCCATTAAACACAGAGATATTCAAGTTGATGGATCACAAAACACATCTGCTTGGAACAGGTGTGGATCACATTTTTAGCCCGTCCTACTCACAGCTGTGCTTGTTTCCAATAATTCATGTTTTAAAAGCCTATGTGCAAAAGAAGGCCCTGTACTCAGTTTCTGGTGCATTTATATATGTAATCCTTAATGAAACCACACACACACACACAGACACACACGGTAAGGTAAGGTGTGAATCTTTTATATGCCGATGATTTTTCTTCTTCATTATTTTCCTCCTGTTTCAGGAAACATTCTCTTAATGATGATGTAATGATGATGATACGCTTTGTGTCCATATAAGGTGACGTGGTGGCCCCGCCCTGTGTGTGGAGTGTGTGTCTCTTTCCCAAGGTCATGCGCGTTTCGCCTGGGGATTTCGGGTTTCCTCCCTCTGTGCAGAACATGCACTTTAAGTGAATTTGTCTCTCTTAATGGTGTGGGAGGGTGTACTGTGATGGGCTGGGAGGCCTACCCAGAGTGCTCCAGACCTTCAGCTTCCTGTGCTGGGATCCAGGCTACCACAGCCTCGGATTAGAGAACCAGTCATTTGAAAACACAGGAAAACAGCGTTTAAAAGGGAACAAAAAATACGTTGACAGCTTTTTGTCCTCTTTAAATCATGATTAATTTCTGATTTTAATGGAAACAAAATAATAAATTAAATTCAATTTTCATCTAAATTATGCAATTTGAGACATTTAAAGAACATTTAGGCTGCTGTTGTGATCATTGATGAATATGTAAAAAGTAAAAAACAAAATACACTCATAACTCAAGTTGGAAACCTCTATTGGAGAAGTAGCTTAGGTTACATTTTCTTATAAATGCTTAACATGTATTAATAACAAAAGAAATAAATACAATACTGATTTAGTACTTTTTGTGCTTACCTATTTTGTCCACTTACTAGTTTTGCATATTTTATTCTTACACAGTTAATTTTTGGTTTTCTGTTCAGTCAATTTTTTAAAAATATTAAATCCTTGTAAGCGTCTAGCTTTTGGCTTTTATCTGATGTTGCAGTGGAAATAACAATTTAAGCACAAAATATAATTTACATTCTGTAGTTTGGAATCTAAATGTGTAAAGTTGAAAATGTTATGGTTTGGATTACAGAGCTGACCAGTGATATTTTGCCGCTTTCGGAAAGATCATCTGTTATTAGCTAGCTTTCTTAACAGCAGTCATAAAAAGGATTTATTTATTCTATGCTTGTCAAGAAAGCTTCCTGTTTTTGTATTTAGAATGTGATTGTTTCTTTTGCACCGATATGCGCTCCAGGCGCATACAGACTGTTAGTCCCGCTAGAGTTAATCTGGCGGAGGAAAGGGTACTCAGGAAGTCGATGGATTAACTATTTCGGATGACATAAGGAGAGCTATCTGCTCTGACAGTGTGGTAGTTACCCCATCTGTCAGTAATTAGCTCTGTGTTACCTGGCACCTGCTGGCTGGTCCCACACTCCTTTCCCACCACATGGTCTGACTGGAGGAGGGGGGGCCCTGGGGGGGGTCTTTTTCCCCTGGGCCATTAACGTCGCAGGGTGCCGAGAAGTGCTGGGCACTACCGCAGTGTTTACATTAAACAGTTTTATCCATATATATTTTTTTTATCTGTTTTCCCCTCCAGACTCTGGTGGTTTTTTAAGAAAGAGTTTCAAAAATGGTTTGTTTTTCAGTTCTGTGTTGTCTTCCGAGGCCTTCTGTCACACTGCTCCAGAGAAGCAGTGTCATACTCAAGTCATCACAGGAGCACTCGTGCTGCCTCCGTGCTGAGCAGAGCGACTCTAGAAGCTTCTTATGCATTTGCTGCCCATGTCACGTTTTTGTTACGCCCCCACACCCATCGTGGTGGCTCTGTATGCTAGACCGCATTGTTTCACTTTGCTGATTGCCCTGGCGTCCCAGGGAACCCCCTGTCCCGTTTGTGTACTGCTGTTCCTCCATTTCGCTATGTTTATTCAGACTTTTGGATGAGGGGAAGCCTGTCTACCAGTACTAGCTGCTCTGGCTGTGGCAGACAGCTGGCAAGATGAACAGACTGAGAAGTACCATGTACTCCAAAATCCCAGACAACAGCACCTGATCTACCAGAATGTTCCTCTTGAATATAATACGGTTTAGAGTGTTAAGCCGTAAAGTATTCTTAAG
Organism: Hyperopisus bebe; assembly: GCA_026777045.1. NCBI lineage: Eukaryota > Metazoa > Chordata > Actinopteri > Osteoglossiformes > Mormyridae > Hyperopisus > Hyperopisus bebe. The sequence goes on along the minus strand of JAODJW010000030.1, from coordinate 278,100 downwards.
TAGTCTACAAAATAGGGGGTGCAGTTTCTCTGCACCTGTTTCAGAATGACCAAACCGAAACATAGCTCAAATTCACAAACATAACAGGCCGACACGCATTGCTAGTCAAAGCCATGCGGTTCTCTGGGTCAGCTTCACTGCCGACGTCCCCCGTGCCGGCGCTAAGTCAGTGCCCCCTCTGAAGATGCCCTAGGTGGCTGCCTAGTCTTGCCTAGTGGGTTCACTGGCACTGCTAACATGCCCTAAGTAGTATAGCTGACTGCTAACCTGCTGGAGTCCGGCATGGGGGTGATACATCACACTGATCGCATTGCTGATCGCAAACTGACAGATCCCCGTGTCCTAAGACACTGTTTGAATGTGAGATGTGCTGGAAGCAACTAGCTTTTGTCCCCTTGAGCCGAACGCTTAAAACGACTCGTTAGACACAGCAAACAAAACGTCTGTTAAGGAAAAAGAACAAATGATTGGACAGCCCCGCCTGGCCGTGTGTTTTTCCCGATCTTCATGCTCATCTGAGGATCATTTACAAAAAACAGAGCTCTCATCAACACATCCTTTAATTCGAGGCCCTTCCTCTGCAGTGCTATTACCTCTGTCATTGTCTCCCAGTCTGTGGTGAAATCTCCTTTGCTAATATGTATTTAAACGGACTACCGCGGTGTTATTGCCATGCTGTTACGAAAGAAGGCTTTGTCTCGTGAGAAATACACTATTTAAACATGCTGCACACATATTGTGCTTGTGTGTATTATGCTGTACATAGTAGAATTAATTTAGCTTTTTTTGTCATTGAGCTGGAACAGCAGAAAAGTCCTATAACAAAGAAGTTGACTCCTCATTTGTTAATTTTATGAACACAGGCATAGATATAGAAATGAAAAGCACAACTTTTTTAGCTATCTAGTGATATATTAGATAAAGAAAAACTATCCAGAATATGTTATTTAGAAGCTTTTTAAATTACCGCTAACAATGTTCACTGAGTGTTGATTCCTGAAGAACTCAAAATGGAAGTAAAATTGGAAGTAAAGTATCTGGCATAAAATGGGAAAGTGTACCAACTTCATTTAAATGCTAGCCAGTGGGTAATTAGATTCCTTGGCATTGTTGGCTTATGTCAGTAAGCAGCCAATGCTATCAGTGAGGCAGGAGATCCCTTCTACTCTGCTGGGCTCATGTTAATCATCGTTAAATACACCCTTGACCGTGTGCCTTCTCCCCCCACAGGTAATCTTGGCCGCGTGGATTACATCAGCGAATTTGAGTTTGACCTATTCATCAGGCCAGACACTTGCAACCCACGCTTCAGGGTCTGGTTCAACTTCACAGTGGAGAATGTTCGTGAGACTCAGGTGAGTTTGAATACAAAGGCCGAACACCCATAAAAATGGTGACAGTAGTGGTTGTTACTGCTAACAATTAGTTATTTTACAGACTCTTTTATCCGAAGCAAGTTCATTGTGAAAGCACTGTCAGTCAGTCCCGGGAGCACTTGGAGTTAAGGGCCTTGCCCAAGGGCCCAATTTACATTCACATGTGTGGAAGGTCATTCACAGAAAGAAAATGTTCACTAACATGGTAAAATACTTGACTTATGAAAACCAAACAACGTTCTGTCAGACCCCATATACTGTATGACGAAACTCCATTAACTTCATAATGGAGGGGAAAGTTTCCTATCTAGTGACACCAAAGCCTTTCTAACGTAATAGTACAACCTATGTGTTTCTGGTGATGCTTGCTGCACTGTCAGTCATATAACAGTATAACACATGCAATTACATACAGTACATAATACCTGATAATGATAATAACTATATTACTGCTTTATGTATTTACTGTATTTTTATCATTATTTAGGCTATTGCTATATAGCCTAGGTGTGTAGTAGGCTATAACATCTAGGTTTGTGTAACTACACTCGATGATGTTCTCAAAAAGGCAAAATCACTGAATGACGCATTTCTCAAAACATATCCTTGTCATTAAGTGACACATGACTGTATTGATTCTGGTAAATGAAACTACACTGATACATTATTTTTCTTTATATTGGATGTGTATTTATTACAACATTCCTTCTTTTACTATATGTTTGTGTTATTCTATGTTTTATATATTTATAATAATAATTTGGTAGGTTATTTTTTTCGATCTGGGAACGCTCAAATTTTTCCCCCTATAAATTAATGGTAATGGCTCCTTTGCTTTTATGCCATTTCGGCTTATGAAAGGTTTCATAGGAACGCCCTACTTTCAGATAGTGCAAAGAATAACAGAATATAAACAGCCACCATGTCTTTGTTAGGAAAATACAGTGCATCAGTCTCATTTTTGCTCCACAATGGTGCACCATGGGAGTACAAACCAAGTGGACCTATATACAGTTACAACACAACATGAAACACAAATTAAATCGAACACTGCTGGCCAGTGTCACAGTGGAAACACAGTTGTGGTGCCTTAATAAAATAATACCGGCGAACTCATGTCGTCTCAAACTTTTACAACCAACAGTGTATTACTAGTATAACTGCCATCTATCCATTGCCCATGACCTTTCGTCCAGTTCAGCTCATACACTTACACTTTTTTCTCTTTGATAATAACAGTAACACCCAAGCCAGGGGATCGAGGGTTTGACAGACTAATGAAAACACCTAACAATATATTAGCATCCAGGACCTAATAGGGGGTTGGAGACTCTTTGCCTTCAGAACAGCTTCACTTCAGTCCTTCTTGGAATGCAAATCCTGAACTGTGCGCACTATTTATGTGTTGGGTCATTCATTAAGATGAAATCCCGACCAGTTCTTTGAAGGATAGAGGAAAAATCTACTTTACATTCTGCCTTCCAGAACCACCCATGTAGGTTCAGTGATGATTAGATCTGGTGATTGGGGAGGCTGTGGATGGTGTTTGACTTCATCTGGGTGATCATGAAACCACTCTTTAATTTGTGTGGCGGTATTTATGGGGGAATTATCATCTTGGAATATTATAATATCACAAGCAAACTCTGTTTGTATCTCAGAGTACACCTGCTCCTGTAAAATCACCTCTCATTCCTTGGACATTGTAGAACCATGCAGGGCAGTCATTGGGCCTAATGACTCCCACAAGATGGCCGCATTGACCGTCAGACATTGTGAACTGAAGCCATCCTTTGGGTTTTTCCACATGTACAGCTGTCCAGATGAAAGGAAAAGGGTGAAAGATAATGCAACAAACAGCATAAATTTTTCCATTGCTCAGGTTTCTGGGTTTGTGCTCCAGGTCTTTGCACGTTGGCCGTGGATACAATTGTGTGAAGCTCGCAACATCATTTTTTGTTGAGAATGTGTCTCAGAGGTTTTAGTTCAGCTCCAATTTCTGAGGCTGTATTTTTGTGGTCAGTAGAGACTGATCCATGAAATGTCTGTCTGCCATCTTGGTTTTGGTGAGCTTGACTTGTGAGCCTTGTGCCTGTTTGCTTGATATCATGAAGACAAATAACCGTAGAATCCCCTTAAATGAACTGAATGGACCTGAACATTCACACATGCAGATGGTGGCTCATTAGGTCACAGAGTGTCTACTGCTTATCCCTGAAGGCAGAACATCACACGGGTGTCTTGGTATTTACGGTTAAGCTGTCTTTTAACTGACAGAAATATAAGCAGTGAGAGTATAGGGATCCTGGTTCACTTTGAATTTCTAAGTATGTTTCCTTTTTGTCATAAGGCTTAAAAATAAAGTATCACCTCACAGAGTCACAAAATATCCTTGTTATCCATCTCCTAACCGCTTAACCATTACAGCATCACAGGCAGGGTGGGAGGGGGGGGGGGG
>JAODJW010000030.1:243773-274166 GCA_026777045.1 Hyperopisus bebe | reverse complement strand
GGGCTGGAGCCCCTGCCGGGCTGCACAGAGTACAGGGAACACTCTGGGGAACAGGCACACCCCACACACACAGCGAGGACCAGGAGTAAAAAACACACAGCCCCGGAAGCGAGAGGCGGCAGTGTGCCCCATCAAGCTACCTTATGATGAAATAGCCTTATGGTATTTCATAATCACTCTGCTTGTGGTAAAGCAAGCATAAATTCAAATGATTTTAAAATGAATGATCCTAGTTTTCTATTCTGGTGAATGACTATATGGAAAAAATAGCTTTTTCAAATTGTGCATATTAACAAATAGTGGTTTGCAGAAATTTTGTTCAGGTTAAGAGCCAGTTTCTCACATGCATATAATCAAACATAAATCACATTTAGCAGAATTCCCTTAATTGTACCAAAAGAAGCACCCAAATTACTTCCCCATTTACATCAACTAAATTTAACACAGTGCTACATTTTTAATTTGGTCTCTCTTAATTTGATCAACCTCACATAAACGATTTTAACATTTTTGTAATACATTTAAGTTATAGTAAAGGGAAATCAAGCTGTTTAATGTTGTTTAACATTGGAACGTTTTTTGTGGATGCAAAAATGAGTAAGTGCACATAGACTACTGTGGAAAAGTCTTAGGCAGCCAGAGAAAATGATGCTTAAATAATTTTCGTGTTGGTGTTATGCCCGTCAAAGTGTGTCAGTTCATCCATCTCAAAAACCTCTGTTAAAATCACCCCAGTATTAATTAAATTAATTAAGTAAGCTGGAGGTGAAATGTAACAAATACATGGAATGGCTGAGGTGCCCCTGAGGAGAAGTTTGGGAACTGAAGCGGTGATCATCTAGCCATCCAACTAGATATCAGGAAATTTTTGGAGAGCAGAGAAAATTCTTACTAGTTTTTATCGTTACTATTAATTTGCATATGTTCTACCACTAAACTGTGTTTTTTAGTTCTGAGCAAAAGTGCATTTCCTACCCAGATAAATTCCTTTAACCATTTCTTTTGACTGCCTAAGACTTTTGCTCAGTACTGTAAACATATATAATTTTATATAGCTTTCTGGTAATTTTAAAAAAGGTAATTTGAAAAGGTTTATTTTTTCCAAGATTAGAAAAAGTGTTGTGAATAACAGGTAACCTCAAATAAAGGAAACACCAAGACAATGAATATAACTGTATCATTAGGTCTCTGGGATATCATTCTTCAATAATTCCATTGCTTAATATTTTGCTGATGGTAGAAACAACTGTTTCAGGGCCTGCTCCAGAGTCTCCCATGAGTGTTCGACTGGATTCCAGTCCAGTGACTGGGACGGTCATGGCATATGGCTTAAGTCATTTTTATGCTCATCAAACCATTCAGTGAGCACTTGTGCCCTGGTGATGGGGACATTGTTATCCACGAAGAGTCCACTCCCATTAGGATAGAAATCCTTCACCGGAGGCTGAACATGATACACTTTAGATGCTTTTGTATTCATTGGCATTTACTCTGCCCTCCAGGGGGTGGCATGGACTGAAACCGTGCCAGGAAATCGCAGCCCACACTGTATCTGGGCCCCCAGATACCCTCACTATTGGAATCCAGTGCTTGACTCCTCTTGGCTCCTGCCATCCATGTACCTGTCCACTTGGGTGAAGGCTGACACATGTAACAGATGCTTGGGCATTACTGATAAGTATAGGCTTCTGTCCCTGGATCGACGAGGATGATCAGGGTTGCCAACTTGGGTCAGCCAGCTGATGTGAGATTTTCAATTTGAGACAAGTCTGCACACACTAGAGCTGGGCGGTATGACTAGAAATTTATATCACGGTATTTTTCAAAGTTATATCGGTTTCACGGTATACGACGGTATTTTATTTTTTAAAGTAAGATTGGGCGTTCGCCACATTTTACAGGATTTTACAGGACACATTTTTGTTTTACGTTTTTGCATTGTTGGCTATTATTAGCCGTTGTGCCTATCCACTATCTTAATGATAACATACGGCTAGCGTGTTTGTTGGCTAACTGCTTATAGATAAATGGCTAATGTCAAGGTGTGCGCCGGCCAAGTTAACATTTTTGATGTGTTTAATAGTTCAGTGTTGCTGTAACGCAAGCTTTACTGACCTCGCGAAATTTCTCATAAAGACCAGGATGTCGGTCTTTAAGATGCTTCGCCAAGTTTGATGTGCTACTTGACTTCGTTGCCACAACTTTGAAGCACCTTTTGCATAGAGGCTTATTGACATCCTTAGCCTTCCCATGCTCCTCTGCAAAATACTTCCAAACGGCCCTTTTGCATTTTTTTTTTTTTTTTACTGAAGCAGCTTGCAAAGTGCCTTCAACTGCAGCATATGCTATGCTCAGCTAACTTGGGATACATGTGTTAACCAGCGCGAATGCGTTCAGCAGCGATTGAGAGGAGGGGAGGGGCTGTACTAGTGTGTGCATGCGTGCACCACTGGGTAGCGGTGCTGTGTGAAGTGTGACAAATGAGGCAAAAACCACTCTGTTGGTATCTATAATAGTGAAAATGAGTATCTAATCAGATACTAATTTTTAATATGGTTTAGTACCTGAGAATCGATCTTTGCTGCACAACTTTCCAAACGTTGTGTAGGCTATTTAACCTGGTATTGCAGTATAAGAAAAAAATCATATCAGAACAATAATAAAAAACGGTTTTCGGTATGAACCGGTATACCGCCCAGCACTAGCACAGACATGTACTGTACACGCATTTGCATGTATGTTAGAGTTTTATTGCCTTGTAAATAGCCTGTAGAGTCTGAAAACTACCCCAACACTTTAAATGTAGCTCATTTTAGGTTTATAATGAAATAATATAGATTTGCCGTAAGATTTCTTCCGTGAGCATCGGAGTCTGAAAGTGTGAGCGTCACGATAGATGTGGCAGAGTTGGCAACCCTGAATGATGCCATTCCCTCTGAATTCCAAACCAACATCACCTTTGCCATTGTTCCTTCTCAAACTTCAGCAAGTAGGACAATCCTCTTCTCTAAATGCCCTGTCCCAATTACAATTACCCCCTGTCAAGGCACATTGGAGCCCGTTATTTTATGTATGATTAAAACCATGGGGTACTGAGTCTGGGTAGAATTTTTAAACATGACTGTAAGCATGATGAGATTAAAGATCTTAGTATTATTTTTTTTAAAACTCCTGATCCAAAGCACGTGCTGCGAGTACAGGCAGTTGCCACGTTACCAATGAGATACATTCCCTAGGTCTCTTTTTAAGTCAAATTTGTAGGTAAGTCGGAAAAATAATAATACAGTAGATTCATATTCTGATCCTTAACCCGATGACTGCCTGTATTCTTATTCAATGTACTTTTTTCGTGTTCCCTTTAATTAGTTACCTGTAGATAGCTGCTTTGGTTTGAAAAGGGTACAGCTCTCTCAGGGATGGGGTAGTGAGCTGTACCTCGATATCTGGGATGGTACTCAGTTCAGGTTCCATCTTAAGTAACACAACCAAGATACACAACCATTTTACTGGTTAGTCTGAGAAGGAAATGCAATGTTTACTCCTTTGAAAATACGTAATTAGGAAGCTTATTGAGGGAACTTAAAGTGATGTTATTCGTATTTATGTTTGCTAAATACCTGTTTTAAGAAGAAGGAGAGAGTATTACAATATATAGAAATGACAATGAAACTTCATTTGTACTAATGATTTAAAAACAAACAAGATCCCCACTAAAATGAATGACAGAGAAGTAGTTAACAGTGTAGATTAAACTTTTTAATGTATATGCTGCATATTTATGTGAAGTTTAATAGTAGTGCATAGTATACAGTATCGTAGCATTGTGTAATTATGTTAATTGTGATTGTGTAATTATAATGATTGCTGAAAAAGCAATGCTGGTATTATACTTGTTTTTATGTGGATTATACTCCCCGTGTTGTATGGCTTTCCTCCTCAGTAGTTAGGCTGATTGGCATCTTTAAATTGCCCCTAATGTGTGACTGGGTATGCAAGTGTGTGCGTGTCTGTGCCCCTGCAATTTTAAAGGACTAGTTTCTTACCCAGGGTGTGTGCCCGCAAAGGACTGGTATCCCATCCAGGGAATGCCCCTGCAATGGACTGGTATCCCATCCAGGGTGTACCAATGCAAATGACCGGTATCCAGCCCAGGGCATGCCCTCACAATGGACAGGTGTTCTGCTAAGGGTGTGCCCCTGCAAAGGACCGATATCTGCCCAGGGCTTGTCCCCGCAAAGCACCGGTATTCGCCCAGGGCGTGCCCCTGCAATGGACAGGTATTCTGCTAAGGGCGTGCCCCCACAATGGACTGGTATCCCACCCAGGGTGTGCCCCCACAATGAACAGGTATTCTGCTAAGGGCGTGCCCCCACAATGGACTGGTATCCCGCCCAGGCCGTGCCCCCGCAATGGACTGGTATCCCGCCCAGGCCGTGCTCCCGCAATAAACTGGTATCCCGCCCAGGACGTGCCCCTGCAATGACCGATTTCATGGCCAGGGCGTGCCCCCACAAGGACTTGTATCCGCCCAGGGCATGCCCTCACAATGGGCAGGTGTTCTGCTAAGGGCGTGCCCCCACAATGGACAAGTATCGCACCCAGGGCAGGCCCCCACAATGGACTGGTATCCTGCCCAGGGTGTGCCCCCACAATGGATAGATATACCACGCATGTCGTGCCCCGCAATGGACCGGTATACTGCCCAGGGCGTGCCCCCACCATGGACAATATCGTGGCCAGGGCATGCCCCCACAATGGACAGGTATACTCCCCATGTTGTGCCCCCGCAATGAACGATATCGTGGCTAGGGCATGCCCCCACAAGGACCAGTATCCCACCCAGAGTGTGCCTGTAATGTGCTATCTGATATAGGTTCCAAGTCCCCCCACGAGCATTTCTAGGATCACTGGTCAGGAGATGGATGAAAGCGTAAATTTTAATTCATGGCAAACTATTCTGATTTATTCTTTTGAATGTTCTGTGTATCCTTGTATCATTAAAAATTACATGAAATGATTATTAAAATGTATATACAGATTCTTATTAGAGTTAATGTGGATATGTATTGCAAAATATCTTTTTATCCATGAATGGCAAACATACAGCTGTAAGGGAGTTTTGGCTGTCAGACAATATGGATACATGCAGCCGTATCCTAGAGAAGCCCCTATATCACTGCACAAACGAGTGTGTGTCTGCCCTGTCTCTCGTCCAATGGCATCGAGCTGCACAGAGCACTCAGACAGGGGGAGCTTGGCCTCCCAGCAGCAGCCAGCACATTTGTTTAGCGCTATTAATACAGACTGTAGTTTTATCAGGACTGTCACTTAGAAGGAAGAGAAAACCTGCAGAAAGAGACAGGAAACCAAACAGGCAGGTGTGCTGCCGTGTGCTCCCTGTGATCCGTCTCCGTAACGTCTGTGAGCGTCGGATTCGCACACCAGGGCAGAGCTGTGCAAAGAGAAGCTGCTGAAAAAGGCAAATGAGGGGCGCTGCCGTGCCCTCCTGCGGCCGGGCTCTATCGCAGCATCTTCCCGCAGTGCTGTAGTCAGCGCTAATCACATTTTATGGCAAGGAGATGAATGGGAGGCCTATAGTGGGAGCCTTATCGATCGTGGGGCCAGATACGACACAGCATCCTGCACCAACAGGATATTTGCTGCTGTGGCAAAAAGAGTAGGAGCCCTGTGAAACAGACTCGAACATGCAGACTCGTGATATACTTATAGGATAACCTGTCGGCAGTGAGAAAATAGGTATTTACTCATAGTTAAGCTTTATTCGAATGCACACCCCATGACCCTATAATCCTCTCTTTTCTCAGTTTGATTTGAGTTTAAAATGAGGTTTTATTGTGGATTTAATTAAGTTCTCTGTGAGGTGGGAAGTTAATAGCTACATTGCCTGAGTAAAATGGTGTTTGATGGGTCATGCTTACATCAGATTCACACACCGTGCTCCTCTTTTCAGTTGGGTACAGCCGTTGCAATTCAGTACTGATAATGTAACTTACTATCTAGAATCAGATTAAATGCCTAATTGAATGTGTTATTTGAAACCGTGGTGAGAAAAAATATTTTAAAATACTTTAAATTGAGGCATTAGGTCCAGGAACAAGTGGCTGGGCTGTAGCTGTGTAAAATGGGTGAGCAGCTAGCTTGTTATGAGTGTACCTGCCTGTCAAGGGCCTCTCTTTTATGCCTGTGAATCTGCATCTCAGCCATTAAAGCGCGCTTGAGTGCCTCCAGGATTCCACATGCGTCTCTTTGACCATCAAAAACACAATGTTTTACAGGGTAAATAGTATATTTAATGAGACCTCTTTTAAATGTTCTTCTGCACTCATTTACCATAAAAACACAGAGCATGGCTGTAAAACTCATTGCAGGGTATTATTAAACATAAATTAATGATTAGGTGTATCCTGCAATACCAATGACCAATATCCCTTTAGGGGTCAACTATCATGACCAACTAGCATGGCATAATATTTCTTACTTATGAGACTTAAAGAGTGTTCTGGACCCCCTCAGATAAAAATGACTTACTAGAAAATGCTAAGGCTAATAACAATGACTTAGCAGCTATAAATGAAGAGTGATAGAGCACAGCAGGCATTAGCTGGGGCAGGTTCATGTAGCTCTTGTGGGGTCACATATTATCTCAGCAAATGACTGGTCCAGGCTTCATTAGGCACTGAAACACTAAGTGGCCAGTCAGTCGTGCTGAATGTGCACACGGTGACTGTGAGAAGATGACTGAGGCGGCAAGGTGTGTTTCTGTTTGTGAGACTGTGTTTAATGAAGTTCAGCATTTAGTGAAGTACAACACATACCAAAAGTAAAGGGAAGTATTTTCTTTGCTCATACAGTCTTTAATTTTTTTTAACAAATCCTATGTTGAGGTTTCAATACTTTGTAAAGATAATTAATTAGATGGAATTCTCTGGCATATAAGAATATTTAGTTTATTGGTTTAACAATCTATCTATCTATCTATCTATCTATCTATCTATCTATCTGTCTGTCTGTCTGTCTGTCTGTCTGTCTGTCTGTCTGTCTGTCTGTCTGTTTTATTTTACTTTATTTGGGTATTTTTATTTTTTCTGGGTATGAATTATTATCTTTCAATTATTATACTCACAACTTGAAAATATGCCCCCAGCGGTATTGGGGTCGCAGTATTCTAAGAAATGTTAAATCTATATTTTTGGTACACTGTATATGATGGGGAATCTGTATTTAAGAAATAAAATTTCAATTAAGCAACATTAAATATATAAAAAAAATGATTTTGTAAGGACTTCAGCAGAGCTGTCCTGGATACATGTTGAACAGTGGAGTGAAGTGTCGTCTCCCAGTTTGCCTGCCACTTCTCACCAGTGGATGGGGAAATTGGAAATGGCAAAAGACCATGGATATTGGAACTGAGATGTGAATTTTGAAGGTTTATAAGCTAGAGGAGCAGCCCTGGTTGGCCTCAATCAGCTTAACAGCTTTGTCGAAATTGGCTGTGCCGTGGCGTCGTTATTACGGATACATTTATTTTTCTTTACTTTTGCCCCTTTGCCCATCCCAGAGTCTACCTCGCGTGACTCTGGAGAGTCTCTTGCTGATCAGTAGCGTGGTATGAGCTGTGGCCTGAGCAATCGCATCGAGTCACTGAGTGTCGTGTTCTGCCAAATTGGTTTGAAGGGTCAGTGTGCAGCAGATATAGGATTATCACCGGACTTTCCTTAAGAAATAAGTGCAAGTGATTTTCAAGGCGATATTCCAGAAATATAGAAACCAATCCAATCCAATCTAATCGCATCTCCCAGTTAGCCACTCCTGGGGCCCATCGAGGCAGGAATGAGAGCGGTTTGCAATCTTTGTGTGCCAGTTCTTTTTGGTCAGGGTCTTCCAGGGATTTGGGATCGATCCATCAGTCGGCTTCACAAGGTCCCAGATCCCACTAAAGCCTCTGTTGTGGATGACCATCACTGGATGGGAGGGCCCATCTCCCTCTGTGTTAAACCTCAGTGCAGGCAGGCCAGAGGTACGGGGTGACCCCTCCCTCACCACATACAGGCTCCGTGGCGGTGGCTTCCCGCACACTGACTGGGAAACGCTCCCATTCCACCTGCTAAAAGACCTCCCTCACAGTGCGTTCTGAGGTCCTGCTGGCTCCAGCGCTGTCGGGTTCCCCTTCCTCTCTATCAGCTTACATATCGTTGGTCTCATGCCAGACTCTGCTTGGGGCCATCGCTTTACATTAGCTATTGTGGATTATGCCATCAGGTAGTCGAAAGCCATTTCCTTATGCTGAGCCACCGCCAACACTGTGGCATGAGAGGTAACCCTGCTGTGGGCCGACGTAGCTATTCCTGGGGAAGAGAGATGAAGCCACTCAGTGGATTAATGCAAAATTTAAAAAACAAGTATGACTGACACCTAGCTATTGTTTGCTAATGGAATTTGTCGGCATTTAAAGGGTAAATATGGCACGCGTAGTATGTGAGCGTGAATGGTCGCTCGTCGTTCTGTGATGCTGGTACTGGCAGTGTCTGGCACGCTTTGGGATGCGGCTCACCATCGAGGGGGATTACGTAGGCAGCATGTGAATGATAGAAGATGTGCAGTGTAGCGCTGCACCCTGTCTTAGGCTTGTGGATCAACGGCAACATTCATTCCAAGATCGCCAAGGCGACGCGTTCCCCATCACGGCTGGTTCGTAATAAACCGTGTCAGTTGTCGAAACGTTGTCTTAATTAAAAGATTTTGGCAGCAGCAGTGGCTTGGAACATGGAAACCTTAATCCTGGTATTATTCATGTCATCAGAAAGGCGGGGCTAGGCTAGAAGCACATCCGATCGTAAATCACATTGGATATTTCCTAATATTTAACATTAATAGAGGCTCTGAGCAATTACACATCTTTCCATAGCTATAGGAAGTATATTGTACAGTTTATTTTCTACTCCACCCCCAGGTGAACTTCCAGAAAGTACTACCCAGGCTATATTGTAATTGGCTTTGGAACTGTGGTGCTCCCATGATATAGCTGTCATCCCACTGATGTATAGGTGCCCGCACCTTATTATAGAGGCAGGAATGGAGCTCGATAGCTTCGGAGCAGGGGTGTGATAATGGATATGATGCATATTGATTTCTTGGATGGGGGGGCAGTAATCAGTATAAGCCTCAGTACTCTGTCTTTCTGTTGTCACCCCCGCCCCAGATAGGACTATAGAGACAGTATAAGCCTTTGTCAGATTCACGCTTCAGTGCCATCGGCAGGAAGCCTGAAATCTACATGAAGGAGTTTGCGGTGCGCCCCTGTGGTGTGGGTGTGTCCGACCTCTCGCTCCGCAGCAGAAAGTCATCCTCCATTTTCCAGGCTGCTCGCCCCCGTCCTCCCCCATCTCAATGTCCTTTGCTGTTTTTGGGGACAGGCTGGCCTCAGCCCCGAGTCTCCCCCCCGAGGCCACCGGCAGACGATGGTAATGGTCCCCGGCACGGCGTGGCACAGTGCGGCGCGATGCAAAGCGGGCCGTTCAGTGCGTGTGGCACGCCTGCTGCAGAGCTCACAGTGCTGAGCGTCTGGATTAGAGGGTGACACCCACTTTATCAGGGCTGTTCATGCTGGCCCCCAGCTGCCAACAGGTTTCATCTTCAGTTTAGCCTGAGCTGTAAAAACATGTCATTTTATTTGTATTTCCGTGTTACTAACAGTGACATTTCCAAAATGTGTTTTCCTGATTTGCTCTGAGCAGTGTTTCCCAACCCAGTCCTCAGGGACCCATAGACGGTCCAGGTTTTCCATCCATCCCAGCTCTCTGCCAGACAATTCACATTTATGCGAGCCCTGGATTGGGAAACACTGGCTCAGAGGATGGCAGTGACCATTTTTCTGCAGCCTCGGTGGTGGCGGGTGAGGTACGGGTGCTGGGTGGCCGAATGTGCCCCAGGGTGGCTGTGAGTGAATCTCCGAAGCTAGGTCTAAAAACAATCATGGCATCTGGGATATCCTGCCTATGACTCCTGATACTGTCAACACAAAAGCATTGTTTCCCAATCCAGCTCTTGGGGACCCACAGAGAGTTCACGTTTTGCTAACTGGGAGGGAGCAAAAATGTGCACTGCCTGACAGGGAGCTCGGAGGGAGCAAAAACATGGACCAGCTATGAGTGCCCAAGGACCAGATTGGGAAACACTGTTATGAAGACTCAGCTAGTCATACTAAAATAAAATACACTCATGTTTATCTGTGTGTCCTTTTACCAATGAAAAATCACACAAGAGTACCTCTCGGCTGGTGCTTTGGGGTCTCTACCATGCTTGTATGTTTCATTGTCATGGCTAGTGTTACATTTGATGTTGCCAGCGCTAATAATGTAGTCTTTCTAGAGACGCATGCTTAGAAATTCATAAAATTAAAGAAGCACACAATAGAGGAAAAATTCGTCCATCCTCCCACCTCATCAAGGGCCTGGAACGTGGCTCCAGTAGATGAGAAAACAAGGATGGGATCACAGGGCACACACACTCTATTGGCAATTTAGAGATGCTAATTTGCCTAACCGCATGACTTTGGCCTGCAGGAGTAACCTGGAGTACACAGAAGAATCCCACATGACATGGAGAGAACATGCAAACTCCACACACAAAGGGTGGGATTCAGCCACTGGAGACCTGCTGCTGCAGTGCAACCCACTGAGGCATCCAGTAGTATCTGTATATGTAGAGAAAATGATGATTAAATGATCTCCATGTTGGTGTAAAACTATGATATTATGTCTGTAAAAGTATAAAAGCCACTTCAAAACCTTTCCTAAAGTCACCCCATATATTTTAACCACCACCTCAGCTCATATGGCTAATCAATACCTCACTGACTTTTTTAGCATAAATGTAGTTAATTAATTTAGTAAGCTGGCTGTGAAATGTAACAATGGCTGTGGTGCCCCTGAAGAGAGGTTTGGGAACTGAAGCGGTGGTCATCTAGCTTTGTAGAACAGAAGAAATTTCTGTTAGTTTTTATAGTGTTATTCTTAATTTGCATATGTTCTAATGTAAAATTGTGCTTTTTGTTCTGAGTACATATATCCATACTAACCAGATAAATAGTTTGAAACATTTCCTTTGCCTGTCTAAGACTTTTGCATAGTACTGCATATTCACCAGTTGCTGGTGAGGTTTTTGTGAATTTCAAAGCCCCCCCTACCCCCAGTCAGCACTAGCTTACTGTGGACATTATGATATAGAACAGTGAGCTGGCAAGAGACTCCGGACAGGGAGGCAGGAGTCTTTGGCTTTGAAGAGCACCAATGTTTACCAATGCTGGTCACTGACACTGCTGCTTCACTTTGCTTTGTCTCTTACCCAGAATCCTTTGGTTTGTCGTTGGACACTGAGTGTTCCACACACTGCCAAAGGCAGCTTTTCTCAAATGCTAACTCACATTATGTGAGAAAAAACTGATTTTTGCTATTACAGCGAATTTCAGTGGCACGAAAGTGAATTTCAGACATTAAAACAGTGAAATATCGCTGACGCGTCTACATGCAGGCTGTTGGGGGCCTGCTGGCATGGCACGGTACTGGGGACACACAGAGCGCCGTGCATCTGCATAGAATTACGGGTGCGAAGCCGAGACACGGATCATCATTCACGGAGCATGATGAAAACGAATCGCATGGCAGATAGAGACACTCTGCACTCTGCTGTTCTGCAAATGAAACAACTACACCCCTAATCGAATCCTCTTTTCATGCCAGCGCCGCCTTTAGTCGGCCTGAATCCGATTGCAGGCTCCGCCTTGCACATGTCGTAATTAGGCCGCCATTTAAAACCTGGGGCCTCCTCCGCCTGCTGGCTCTGGGGGTAACCCTTCAGTTTCAGGGAGACCAATCAGAGTGCGGCGTCGCTCAACGGGACCCTAGTGCTGCTGACAGATTCATTATGCCAACTAGTGGCCTGGGAGCACACATTTCAGCGTGTTTATTAAACAGCGCCGAGCTGCTAAATAAGAGCAGCGCCGCTGGGCCGCCGCCGTGTGCTTCTGTTTGTGTGCCTCATTTAATCAGTGGCCTCGTCCGTCTCTCCGCACCATTTGTTCATTGAGGATAATTACTCTTCAGATTGTTCTCCCCATGTTATCTGTTTCGCTATTTTTTTATTTCCGTGTGGGGAACCCTCCCAATTTTACCATGGTATACTGTTTGAGTTGTGATGTTTCAGGCTTGTAACAATACAAAATATAATACCTATGATCTAATATGGCCATGTTAACGTATTAAGCTGTAGCTTTGTTTTGGGTGCCAAAAAGCACCCCTTTCTCATTTTCGGATGCCTTACTGAAAACTGAACAAAAGCTTACTAAATAAGATGCGTCCCAAGACATGCACTTCCTTTTCAAGCTCCTCAGTCGACACGCTATAAGCCGTTAGAAGCAGCACATTCAGTTGTGATACTTGTTTAGCATCTTTCTTACTCCCTGAAATATGGAGAGCCCTTTGACAAGTTGAACTGGCGATGCTGCACATTTTCGTTTAGCTAGGTCATGTAATATCACGCCGTTCTTTTCCAGCAATCTGCAGACTTAGCATGTCTGCAGCGAATCACGGACTGGGGCTAGTCGATGGGATTGTGTTTGGAGTTTCAATTTCAGCAGGAGTGTGTTGGTGTTCTGGCAGCACCCTCTTGGCTGCGGCACAAATTCACTGCCTTGGGTTGATCCGCGTGACTTACAGCCGGCCTGCCCATTGTTAGCCTTTGAATAGGCAGCCATTTTGTGCTTTATGCTGAATTTTGTGAGCCTTTACCAGCTAAATTGTTGTCATTATTGCATGCAGAATATGTCTGGCAGTGACATACGGTGTAGGGAGCTGTAATTAACGTCGGTGGTCTTCTGTGTGAATGCGTTCAGGCTCTTCATGTATGTGCTGGTGGGGGCTTTATGCCGGTGATCAGCCTGTACACCATATGGGCCTCTGGAATCCCAAAGCCCATAAATGCATCTATACAGAATATTCAGAATATTCAAATTAACAATATGAGTTTGTCTTAAGTATTAGGACAGCGATAAAATACATAATAATACTTATTTCGATTTTTTTATTCATCACTACTACTAATGGTGTGAGTTAGAGACTCAAATGCATTTTGCTGGATGCATCTGTTTTTTAATTTTTAGAGGATGTGGACAGTTCATGTATGTATTATGTGTTACAGACAAGCATGCAGATGTTTTGCAGTGTTTAGGATCAGTTTACTTACACCTGGCTGTTTCCCAATGAAAAATATTTTGGCTGCTGTATCCCTTTACCACTGTGATGAAAATCTCCTCCCGTGACTCGTATTTGCCCTTATTCTGTAAGTATGCGTGTGTCTGGCTGCCCTGCAGTTTCCCAGCAGTCTGTGTGACATGGCCCTTAACGTACGCTGTTTCTCACACTTACCTGGATAAGCAGTCATTTCAAACAGGCAAGATCCCATATATATCACAAAAAAAGTCAGATCGGTATACTGTAAAAATACATGACTCTAGTGTGTTTTCACAAAGTTTTTGTAAGTCTCCCAAGAAGAGAAGAATTACTCAACAGTTTATATGCAAGAGGAAGTTAACCTGTGTAAGCTGGCCCTTCTGTGTTCATGATGATGTCATGTTTTAATGACGGCAGCCCTAAAGCCCATGGAAAGGAAATCGCCGGGGGGAAGCCAGGAGCTTAAAGGGCTGAAGATTTGGACTCATTCAAATCCATGGGGGCTCTCCTGTGGTGCCTTTCGGCAATGTACTTTACATAAAATTCTCCAGTAAAAGATCCTGCTGTATATAAATGGGCTGTAACTTTATGTTGCCTTGAATAAAAGTGTCAGCTAAATTGAGTGTATTGGATGTAGACTGTGGTCATTGTGGTCTCTCCATATTGTCTGTCTGGGCTTTTTTCTTTCGTCACTGTTCACCGTTTCATGGACCTGAGCTTTCTGTGTCCATCATGTGCAGCAGCTCTGAGCCGTAGGTTCCCCTTGGCCACCATGCCTCCTCGATGCTACACTAGGACTCCCCTGGCTTTGCGCCGCCAGCATGTTGGAGTCACCAATGGCGCCATGAACCTTTACGACGTACCCAGGAGTTCCCAGGAGCTGCGTTACTAGTTCACATTTGTCAAAACTAGTGCACATTTGTGTCGGTGTTCCCTTGAACTCTCCCTTGGTGCTGAGGCTCTGCGGCCTGCTGTTCACTACTGGTCTCTGTTGTCTTGGAGGGTCTCTTGGCCACTTGTTGGGGATATTTGGCCATAACTATAAATTTTCTTTTTGTGGCCGTCTAATAATAATTTCCCAGGAAAGCTGAACCTGGCCCATGTGTCCTTAAATTGTTTTCTTCACCTGTTCAATTTATTTTTACATTCTTACCCATAACGCTGCTTCACTTGACGATGAACTTCACTCATTTTCTGTCTTTGGGAAGGTTATTTGTGCTCCGCAAGTGTATATAGCTGGCAGCCGTGGAGCTGGGAGTTTATCCTCAGTTTATACTGCCTGTGTTGTTGGTTTTCATTTAATGAGTAACATATTTGGGCAGCCATCTGCTTGGGGAGTCTCCAGCCTCACCTGTCCAGGCTCGCTGTCATACACTGCACGCCACTGGAGGCTATGACCAGCCTCAGCTCCATCCGTGAGCTGGGCTTGGACGGGGTCATCTGGCAGGCATCCACACCTTATTCATTTATGCTAATGGACCAGAGGCCCATTAACTCCGACCAGAGTGAAGTTGTGGACAGCACCCAAACTCAGACCTGGGTCCTTTAGTGAACCGATGAGTGTTTATGAAGCTCCAGATCGCCACGCGAGCCCGAAATGATGAGACGTGAGCTACAGACAGCCTCCCCAGTGACATCCTCCAGTTGCATTATGCAGGCCTGGCTTTTATACCCGAGGTGCTGGGAATCCGCCTGCTCCGCTGGGATCCGTCACTGTTTAACAGCATCGTTCACATAGATCTGGACCCTAAGCCAGACTGGATTAAAACAGGCAGAGAGTGATGTGCATTTTCATCCATTTAGGGTGGGTTTGACTCGCAATCTCAGGCTCCCCCGGGCGCCTAATAGACACGGAGGTCCTCCAGGCCTACCGACTAATCTCCATGCCAAGGTTCCCCAGATGAAGAGCAGCACTCCGTTTGCTGTCAGAGTAACAAGACGAGATTAGTAGAGACAAGCCAGCAGAAAGCACAGTGTTAACATTTATTTGTTTGTGTCAGATATTTGCTTTTTTTGTAAAAATATGAAAAGTTTCAGACTTGTTTGTTGGGCCGTGTTTGTACATTATTTTCAGTAACATCGTAACACAGAAAATCTAATTATAAAAATGGCATAATTACCAGTGTGAGCACTGCTGCCTCGTGTCCCTGGGATTGGGGGTTCGAATCCCACCCCTGCTTGTGTCTGGAGTGTGCATGTGCTCTCCGTATCATGTGGCGTTTTTCCTGTGGTCTAAAGCCATGCAGTCCGCCTAACTGGCTTGTCTAAGGCTCCAGGACACCCACCACCCTGACCAACAATAAGTGGCTAGAAGATGGATGGATTTCCCATTTTTAACTGGCTTCACAGTTCATGGTGAGACTTTCACTATATTAAGCAAGGGATTTATGTTACCCATATGTAAATCAAAAGAAAATGCAACTGTTGCTTATTGTTATGATTAATATTTGAAGCACAGTAGTTTGTTATTGCTAATAAGTGAATTATTGTAATTGATTATTAAAGTCTAACTCCCCCGATAATTATTCATAATTACAACTGGGGTAGCCATTGTAGCTAGTGGAAGACAATATTTCCTACTGAGCCGTGCTGATGTGAATGTAAGCTACAGGGTCCTGGAAACCAAGCCTGTCCACATAAGCAGATGCCACTTTCCTTGATTACTGATGTAGCACAGTAGATAGCACACTTCCATTTTCACCCCCCTCAGTACTGTCCCCCCACCATGCAGAATATGCTTCAGAAGCTGTAATTCCAGGCACTGCAGACCCTGAATGCAGTTTAATTCCCTCCGCTTAGCGGTTTGGCCGACGGGAGGAATCGCTCTCACTGTGTTTCTATGCCTGAAGCTGTTACCAGTATGCATCAGTAAAGCTGGATTTCAGTTCCTTCTTTTCGGTTAGGTTTAAGTTTCACGACACAGAAACTTTATATTTATGTTTAGAGACATGCAGTTTTTAATTACAGTGACACTGTTGCCGGTGCTAAATCTGAGTGTCTTATTTCATGTGATGTTTTGGAGGGACCATCTCCTGTATAGGCTGTCTCTGGTCCATTTAACAGGAAGACCTTCCTCAAAGTGACTCGTGTTCAGTTTCCTGCAGGCGTAACGTAAAACTTTAATTGAACTGACCTTTTTCACGTAAAAATTGCAGAACATGAATGTAATACCACATACAAATATTATTGATTTTTTTCTAAGAGCTATAATGTTATGCACTGGTGTTATGTGTGGAGATGTGAAGAATTTGAGGTTCTTCAAACTATTTCAGGGTCACAAAGGTTCTTAAAAAAGTAGAGATTGTCTGAATGTTAGTCCTGGACAGACAGTATAACAACAATGTCATAACAACAGGCTTTGTTTCTTTGATTTAAAGGTGCAACTTTTGGCAGCAGCATAATGAACAAAAATATAGGAAATGCAGAAAAAACATAAACCAAGTTATAAACCAGCTGTTTCTACCATAGCTGAAAGCACATTTTAATACCCCTCATAACACCTTGAAGCAGCATAAGGACATTATCATACCTGTTATAACGTTTTATTAGGCCAAGCCCGCTGCCCATTGCAGAGGCAGTTTATACTGTATGAATAGATGTCGCTTCCCTGACAGAGTGTGTTCCTGGGCAAAACACTGCATGTGGGACGTCCACCTTTCTTACAGAGAAAATGAAGAGCAGGATTTCTCACATCAATTCACTTTTTCCACTAGTTTCAATGCTTTTTAATGTGTAAGGCCATATTCTTGGCATGTGGCCGATGCAGCTACTGTAATTTGGCTTGGAAGGGGCAGTTTCTGCGAGACCAGTATAAAACCATAGAATATATGGGCTGTTATGTTACGGGTGCCATTCTGGGGGCTGGAGTAAAAATGGATCGCATCATGGTAGCCATGCTGGGCTGTGATAAAATAAAACATTGCGTGATAGAGGTGTGGTTTTATTTCAAAGTAAGAGGCACATGGAAATTTCCAAACACTGTGCTAGAAGACCCTGGTCATGATCAGAAACTAGCAGGTTAAATATGAACTCCTAATACTAGTACTACTGCTAACTTACTGCTGCTGAGTTGGCGAGCACAGTTGGGATCTATTGTTCCTTTTGGGTCACAGTTGGGTAACACAGGCTGGAAGTGGTGCAAGCAGGTCTCAGTGAGCTGGCCGTGTCACCAGTGGGGGGCGGGGGGCTTCGCTCCATGAGGGTTTTATCTCCCAGCAGCACCTTGGGCTGTGCTCAGACCGAACTCCGCGGCTCTATAAATCAGAGCCTGGGCTTTGACAGCATGTGTGCAGCCTGTCACAGCTGCTGCTGGACCTGCAGAGGCAGTGCGTCAGTGAAACAAAGCGGCTCTTACACGCACTGGGGCCGCTCACTGGACACTGCTGCCCCACCACTTCCCTCCTTCACAGCCTTTCTTCTCCTCTTTCTGTTAGAGCCTTTGGACATGTCTTCTTCTGTGAGTGCTTAACCCGTCAGGCCTTTCTCCAGGAACAAGCACAGACAATAGCAAATACACTGAAATATTTTTCTAGCTAGAGGATTTAAACACTTCTATTCCAACGTGTGAAAAGAGTGCAAAACAAGAGAGTGACGGTGATTTTAAGCGGATGTTAAAGTGTAATAACTCACACAGAAAGCCCTCCATTGGCACAATATGCTGTATTGTAATGTCAGTAAATAAAACAGGGGTGAATTTGTCAGTGTTTAAAATCTTTTTTTCCATCCTAAAGGGCTGCAGTGTAGCAACAACAACAATTCCGTTCTGAAATAGGTAAACTCAAAAACTAATTGGTTTAATTAAATGCTAAGGAGCTCAGGTAGTAAGACTCTCTGCTGTAAATAAACTGTGGGTAAAATCCACCATCCTGCTTATTTTAATTTGTTGTTCACATGGCTGGGTGTCCTGGTAGGCTGAATACATTTTGAACAGAAATGAATGCATACCTCTAGGATTATCTGGGACAGCTGTAAATAAAACTGAATAGTAAATTCCAGTATTACAGAAAACACATATACAGTACAACAGATTTAGTTATTTGTGCTAATAAAAATAAACAAAACAAAATTAATAAAACATATTTAATTTGTTTAAACAGCCAGCCAACCTTTTTTTTCACCAGCCCTGTCTCTCTCTCTCCCCTGTTCTTTCTTTTCACAGCCCTCTCTCTCTCTATTCTGTTATTTTCTTTTCACCAGCCTTGTCTCTTTCTACCCCCTGTTCTTTCTTTTCACCAGGCCTCTCTCTCTATGCTGTTACTTTGTTTTCACCAGCCCTGTCTCTCTCCCCTGTTCTTTTCTTTTCACCAGTCCTGTCTCTCTGTCTCCTGTTCTTTCTTTTCTCCAGTCCTTTCTCTCACTATCACATGTTCTTTTTTCTCCAGCCCTGTGTCTGTATGCCCTATTCTTTTCTTCTCACCAGCCCTGTCTCTCTGTCTCCTGTTCTTTCTTTTCACCAGACTTATATCTTTCGGTCCCCTGTTCTTTTCACCAGTCCAGTCTTTCTCTGTCTCTTCTCTTGTGCCAAACTCTGCAAGAATGACAGTGGATGTGACTGCTACACCTCTAGTGAGAAGTTCTTCAAGTCATCTCCCAAGATTCATACACTTTCACAGGCACAGTGAAGTACAATGAATAGACAAACTTTTGTAATGCTGTGGTATGACAGCCTTAACCCCTGCCCAACACAACCTTAGCCATAAGTAACCAATGCCTTTTGACTTTTGGCATTTCTAGTTATTTGATTGTACTCACATGTTTTTATAAAATTAAAATTATCCTTGTGGGGAGTGAAAAAAATGTTCCCGCAAGGTGAAAGGTTACAGGTTTGTATCAGATTGTGGGTAGATCTGGTCCCCCCAGTGTAATAATTACAAACAGTTTATGTAACCTCAGGTTACAAGTGTCACTATTTGCAGAAGCTCTGTGTGAATAACTAAGGATACCCCCTGATTCAGCGGGTTTTACAACCACCTCTACCAGCAATAACCCCAAGTAGTCATGTAGTTATTTTCTGTACGTCTCAAAGTCTCTGGCATCATTTTGGAAGAATTTTGGCCTTACATTCATTCAGTTGATAGATTTTCGTTACATTATATAGTTTCATTATATTATTTAGCATGACTCTCTTGAGGTCTTGCTACAGCATCTCATGGGGTTGTGGCCTGAACTTTGACTTGGTGATTCCAAAACCTTGATTCTTTTTCAGCCATTTAGCTGCTGTACATTGTCCTGTTGCATGACCAGGTCTCCCCTGGTTGCCCTTCCATAAAAGCTATACCTC
The DNA here is from genome assembly GCA_026777045.1 of Hyperopisus bebe. NCBI lineage: Eukaryota > Metazoa > Chordata > Actinopteri > Osteoglossiformes > Mormyridae > Hyperopisus > Hyperopisus bebe. The sequence goes on along the minus strand of JAODJW010000030.1, from coordinate 254,639 downwards.
TGCAGCCTTTTTTTATCGGAAAGTCATAAACTTTAAAATGTAACATAGTATCCAAGGCCCCATGACCCTGACCAGAGTAAGTGGATGGAAGATGAATGGATGGATATTAACCAAGGTCTGTAGATCGCTAGATGTTCCACTGAGGATTATACTGTCTGACCTTACTAGAAAACCTGCTCCTGAGAAGACTGGCACCTGTCTTGTGTGTTCTTCCTTTCTAAATAATCCTTCTCACTGTAGAATGATGGATTTCAAACAGTTTGCAATTAGTCTTATAATGCTTCTGAGATAATTTCTGATGTATATTTTCCAACCTGAACACTCCAACCCACCAAACTGCTAAAAATTCCACTTTGGTTGAGATGGTCAAGCATTCTGATGATCAGCTAATCAGGTGCATTTGATTGGTAACACCTGGCTGCTAATTAACTTAATTCGTACGTAATTCCTCTGGAAGCAGTAAGGGGGTGCTTACATTTCCCCTCACATGGCTTCTGCAGTTTTGCTTGCATCTTGTTGAATAAATACTGACATAGTGAAATCTGTGTTTGTTATCTGTGGCTAGATTTGTCTTATTTCAGAAGTTGATGAGAACCAGATGAATATTATGTCCTGCTACGCAAACACCGTTCTATTAAAGGAGGGTGTATGTTCTTTTTCATATCACTGTATATACAGATATATTCTTAGATTTCTGCTTAAGTCTTGCTCACATCAATTCCACCAGGTTTGTAAATGAGTCTAACACCAAAAATATTGCAGATCACTCAGACTAAGAAATCCTGTTCTTGTCTGTAGTCTGAGCTCCCTGGCAGAGTCATCTTAGCCGGAGCCCCTGGACCACGAGGTATAAATAATCCACCATCACAGATATGAGCTGCATCTCCACGTGTTCATCCCAGTTCTGATGCCATACATGCTGACTTACATTATGAATGAGTTTGTTTTTTTTAACTCATTGACCTAGTAATAATTCCTGGTGACGATTCAGATTAAATTTAGTAGATTCCAGATGCTGGATTCTGTTGGTGGCTCTTAGAGAGGGTTTAGTATTGATTTTGAGACTTTTAACCCTGACCCTAACCCTACATGCAGCTGAAATATGCAGGTTTTGATCGGTGGACCTTGGCTTCTTCTTTGCCTTCCTGACTATTCGTTTTCCTTTGCATGGGGATTGCTGATGGGTGGAAAAGGAGTGTACATGTGTGCTAACTCATTATTATACCCAAGTCAACCAGGAAGTGACAGAGAGTGCACTACACAGTTCTCTTAAGACTGAGACTAAATAAGTTACATTTATTTGTACATTTATCATTGTTTGGTTTTATTTAAACGATTATTAGGTATCGGTTCTGCCACCTACAGCTTTGAGAATAATATTACTCAATAAAAACAAAATATGTTGCTTTAATTGGAATATAAGTATACAGTTTTCCTATAAATCTGAGCAGGTCATATTATTTATGGTGATATTTTTATTTTATAGCTCTTCTTATTTGTCCCTATGAAGGGTTTGGATACCTCTGGTCCTGACTATACATTCATGTCATCAGTGCACATTATTATAAAATATGTTTGTTTATAAAACAAGATCATGAAAACTGACAAAAAATTCTTTTAGTATCTGTCTTTTTAAAGCCATTCACTCTCTCTGCTAACACCAATATGTATCGTCTAGGTTTTTGTACTGTTAAACAGGTTGTCCCTGAGCATTGCTGCTATAGGCCGATGGCCTTGAGCAGACAGCGATGCACAAAGACTGGAGGCTGAGTGCAACATCGTCTGAAGAGGTCCCACTTCAAAGGCCAAAAGGGTTAAAGTCTGGAGTTTAATGGAGAAGTGCAATGTGGGTTTATCATTCAGAATTAAAACACATCAAACATAGGCTGAATAATTTAGCTGTGACAAATGTGTAATTAAGAAAGATGTTATAGCCCCTGTGCTCAAAGAAAGAGGACAAAGGAATTTCACATTGCCCTGTGTTTAAGGAGGAGCAGTTTTTAATTATGCTCCCAGTACGGCGACACTGTTGCCGATGCTAAATCTGAGTGTCTTATTTCATGTGTTGTTTTGGAGGGACCATCTCCTGTATAGGCTGTCTCTGGTCCATTTAATAGGAAGACCTTCCTCAAAGTGACTCGTGTTCAGTTTCCTACAGGCGTAACGTAAAACTTTAATTGAAACAGCTCTTCATGCACAAAAGCTACAGAAATATTGTTGCGTAAAAATAAAACAAAATGTTATTGATTTTCTGTAGATATTGTAATATTATACATGTTTTAGTCCTTCTTGTAATGGGTGAGAGGAACTTCTTAGTAGGGATGGGTCCCTCCCCAGTTGTTGCTGGTGACTTCAAGTATGGAGACATAACTGTGTCCTGTGACCCAGGTTGTCACTCACTGAGATCAGGAGGGATTTTGTTGTCCAATATGAAATTTAATATTAGCAGGAAAAGATGACCTGCATATAATTGAGGGAACAACTGATTTAATTTGAATACTTCAGATTCCCCAATAAATAATTCAAAATCTACACAAACAAAACATACATCTTCTTTCCCAGTATCAAATCCACCCAGCTGACCCTATTTAAACCATAACGAGGTGCTTAGTGCAACCAGGGTCAGCTGGGTTCCATTACTTAAGCGTTTGTTGGTCCAGGACTGATGACCAATTACCATTGAGACATAATTGCTCAGTTTAACACAGTGCTTTCTTGTTATTGTGTGGCCGTCAGCCAAGTTTCTACATGTAAATGTAACATTTTAGCATGTGGTGCATAGCACTTTGCTGTTAGTTAATATGTCAAGGTAACAGAAAAGGATGTATGGGATTGAAACGTGGATTATGTAGTACAGTATAGAAAGTTTATGGAATAGGGATGGGTGAATAGATGATTCTTATTTAGAGAATTTATCCTTTCTTCCCGTATTTATTGCCATATTTATGGCAGACACAATTAATTTTTTTTTTCCATTGACTTATGTGAACGACTGAATTAGAGACATGCAGCCAGTCCGCATAATTAAGCTGTTTATTAATTTTCCCTTGTGGGTATCGGGAGAGGAACTTAAATCAAGGGCTAAATCCATACTGTCCGTTAACAACGGCATTACTTTGCTTAATTGTGATTTCATATTAGCTTTAGCTTGAATTGTGTATGCCACTGAAAACAAGAAAACTGGAAGAAAAATTTAAGTTATGTAGGAACTGAAAGAAAAATTGAATGAGGCCAAATAAATTGCGGTGCACTTGGTTAAGGGAAATTAATTGCAGGGCATATATTAAAACAGGCTGAATTTTTAATTCAGTTTACATATTGGGTGTTGTAGCAGAAACAGTCATCAACACAAACTGAATTAACCTCCATGGACGTGCCTGTTGGGCCAGTACCTCAATTTCTTTTTCATCATTGTGAATTTTGTTTAATAAAGGGCCACGCTCAGGGCTCACTGACAGGCACCATGTTTAATGGCTTATTTACCATTTAATAGCTATACTGCAGCAGGATGGCAATTAACCCTGAAAGCCACGCTAACGAGAATGGCTTTGGATCCCATAAGAGGTGTATTTACACACAGGTGCACACTCACATGCAGTCACATACCTCACACATGCCCTTACAGGTAGATGAGGCATCCTCCATTGACATGTGAGTTGCTACACAGTAAACAGCTAGCGCCTTAGGATTGCTGCTTTGCCATGATGCCCTGTTTGGGGGCTAAAATCCCTTCCTCGGGACATTTAGTAGAGATCCATCCATCTTCCAGCACCTCATCCGATACATGGTGTGTACGGCATTTTACACTTGTATGTGTGATTTACGAGAAACTCTTTCAGTAACTTACGATTTACTCTTTGCGCTGGGTTTCTTCTAACAGTACATGCATTCATTATTCCCTAATTTAATTTGCCTGGCTTATAGTATAAAGCCGCAGAGTTGTCCCAGTGTGTCACTGGATTATTCTTCTGCTCAGTTTTAAGATTTAGGTCTGCTCCGTAATCTCTCTGTGCAGGCAGCTAGTCCCCCCAGTTCCCCCCCACTCTCTCTGCCTGCCCGCATACCATTGCTCAGGCACTGAGGTGTTGCTGACCGTGGTGCTGCTGTGAGCCTCTCGCCTCCAAATTGCTAGAATGTTCATTTCATGGTTCATATAAGCTGGTCTCCATTTGTCAGGATGCCGTTAGCGTGGACCTTTATTTCCTTAACCCTTTCCTTTACAAATGATAACAAATCAAAGACACGTTTGTTTTCGCTCCCCGAGGCGCCTTCCCGCCACCGCTGTTGTTTCGGTTAAGTGGGAAAGGCGTGCGTAGAATAGAGAGGCTGGTGAAATGTCAAAACGTCCTTGACGGCCGCTGCATTTTTTTTCCAGCTAACGTTATTTCTCTTTTGAGAGTCACTGCGGGATCATGAGCCAGCTGACCAAGAGAAATGAAAATGAACAGTGCTAATGCAGCTGAACCCGTGCTATACTTTATATGTCAGGTATAAAATGTTTGAGAGCTTGACGTTTTATTTTCACTGCGAACCGCGCAAAGTGCGACGTGTTTCATTGTATTTATTGTGTTGCTCACTCAGGAATTGCCGTCCAGCCTTCTTTGAGGCTGCATTAAATAGCACAAAGTATTCTGATATGATTCCTTCTACTTACCTGCTCAGAGCCATAAATAAACTCGCGAGGACAGGAAGTAAGCGAAGGTTTGCTACACCAGCATCCTCGTCGCTTGCATCCGCTATCGCTTGCTCTCTGGTGTCCTTGATTCACACTGTTGCTTCTCCCAGTTCCAAATTGTCCTTCATGCCAAACTGGCTTTGTGAGCTATGTGCCAAACGCTAAGTAAATGTGTTTTTCAACCTTTCAACCCGTCTGCCCACCCCCATCCCCCATCCCCCCAAGCCGGCAGGCCTCCTTCGCGTCAGCAGGCCTTGTCTGTCTCCTTCAGCTGCTTTGCTTTCCTTTCCACCGTCATATGCTGTCACCGCTTGGAGGCCTCAATAAATAACCCTGCACTGTCGCCCCCGAGCCAGGCTGAATCGCATTTGTTAAAGCATCACCCGCAGCAGGAAATTTATGCTTCTGCTTCTGTCTCTGGGGGGCTTTCGTTTGAAATGGCAAAGGCCTAAAGTGTTAGCAGGCCCTTCACCCATCCAGAGGTGTTAGGCCTGCGATGGACGGACCCTGGTTTTTGTTTTTCTGTTTCATAAAATATCACAGACTACAGGGGATGTTTCTCCTGCGTTCAAGGAAACAGAGTTGTTCGTTTCAGTAAAACAGCAATCCCCCGGAAGTCTAACTTTCAAAGACACGTAATTTACTTGCCGTGTTCCTCAACTGGTTATTCCTGGAATCTGAAAGTGAACAGGACACACACCCTCTGATGAATATGCACCAGTTTAGCTGTTACAAAAGAAGGAACTTCATTAAAAATGAAAAAGAGTTTCTTTTTTGGTTCCACTCTGCTGCTCTGGAGTGTAGTAAAATGAAGAATCCCAGATGACCAGGTAGAAGTCTTCTCTCTGAAATTGCCATTATCCAGATGGCAGTGTTAACAATTAAGCCAGTGCATTTTCCGTTTTATAATTGACTCCATAGGCTATTAGGCAGGTTGGCACAAGGTTGGGTCTGGGAAACTTGTCCAGATGTTCTCCTGCAGACAGCCCTGCGTCAAGTGGAAGATTTATTTCTGGGACTGCAGGTTGCGGGTTTGGATGCATGCGGTGGGTCCTGGGCTGCATGCAGATGGACTGGGGGCTGGGCGGGGTGGAAGTCAGACTCAATTAAATCAACGTCTGTATCACTCCTTATGGCCTCATCCCTCCGTGTAGGACCTTGAGGTAAGAGGCTTTAGAGAACCCTCGTACGTTATTATTAATATTATTATTATTATTATTATAATTATTATTATTATTGTTGTTGTTGTTTTTGTTGTTAATAATAATAATCATAATGCATTTTTATGTTTTGCATTGAATGTATTTTGATGCTTTGCATTCTCCCTTTTGCATGTGCGTGCATGCATTTGTGTGTGTGTGTATATATATATATATATATATAGATATATATAATTCAGTTTGTCATATTTCTGTTAAGACTGGGTCACCATTAATATGAAATGTGTTGGACAAGAGAAGACACAGGAAAGTGTCTCTCAGCATTAAAATAAAAAAATAAAAGAAGGTCATTAATAAGGGAATGTATGTCTATGTTTACATGGGGGTGTGTAGTGGAAGCGCCTGTATTGCACATTGGAGGAATGTTTAATCCCTTTCTATATAATTCCTTCTGTGGAAACTACATTTAACTGTCATCTTCACTTCTCGAAAGGTGATTAAAGGAAGTGTGTCTTCTTTTGAGATTTCGGTTATGGATTGCATATTTGCATAGTGAAGATAGGGAAAGAAGAAGAAAGGTTTGATTCCTGTGCTCTAATACACTCAGACATTGTCAATTAGTATAATGGAAGCTCATTTCAGCACTCTATCTTTTCATCCTCTCATTGGTTGGTCCATCTTTCCTTCGCTCTTCTTCACTTCTCCATTTGTCCAGTTGACAGACTCTCACCTCAAATGACTGAAATAAGTGTTTCAATGAAAAAGCATATATACGTTTAACAGAACATAACTGCCAGTAACACAATGGCCAAATTCTTATATGTAGCCAGTAAAGAAAACAACATAAGTAAGTAACTATTTTACTGCTTCCCGCTACTTAGACTGTTAGTTGCGTCAGATTTACATTTCAGTGTTTTTCCTCATTTTCCACATTTACATTTTGGCCTGACTAAGTAGGGGTGACATGGTAGCCTTTTGGCTTGTGCTGTTACCTCACACCTCTGGGATCAGGGTTTGAATTTCCACCATGCATGTGTGTGGAGTTTGCATGTTCCCCCCATGTCATTGTAGAGTTTCCTCTGAGCACTCAGGTTTCCCCCCACAGTCCAAAAATACACTGAGGTGAATTGGAGTTACTGAATTTCCCATAGGTGTCCCTGTGTGAGTGACTGGTGTGTGTTTGCCCTGTGATAGGTTGGTGCCCCATCCTGGGTCTTTCACCTATAGGCTCTCGCCCCCAAAGACCCCGAATAGGATAAGCAGGTACAGAAAATGGATGGATAGCTTGATGAAGTAACCAGTATTGATTTTTTTTTATATGTCATCCTTTGGTATATTATAGTCACAGCAAGGCTTTATGTTAGCATTCTCATCTGTGTGTTCTGTTTATCCAGGTATTTAAATTGTCATGATTTCACGGTCATCCATCATATTTATTGTGTTCATGAGTACTGCCAGTACCAGTTTCAGCATTTTTGGGTCATCTGCAGCAGCTTTAATCAATATAAAAACTTTGATGGTTCTTAATGCATATACAGTTGTGGGGAAATTATCTGGATTTTGTTTGAAAGGTCCTAAAATGTGATCTGATCTTATAATAAATAATGACAGTCTTGTCCAACAAACAACACACAAATCATTTTACATTACCACATCCTTATTGAACAAATAGTTTGATCAGTCAAGGTCATTGATGGAAAAAGTATGTGAATCTATAGGATAATGACCCTTTTAAGGAGGGTAATTGGAGTCAGGTGTTCCAATCAGGTGTGGGTTTGACCTATAAAAAAGCCACACAATGTTAGTTACCTGCTTTTCACAACAGAATTCTGTTCAAGTGCATTATGGCCCAATCAAATGGGATTTAGAGGACATCAGAAGATATGTTGAAGTTCATAAGATTAGTGGAAGTGTCCACAGTCAGAGAGACTCAGCACTGTTGCTCCTCTTCATAGTTGTGAGTGTCCTACAAAAATCAGTGCAAGGGAACGATGTACAATCCTCAAACAATTGACAAAGACCCTTGCCTGACAGCTTAGGATCTGATGACACTTGATAGTGTCTGTGATCATGAAAGAAGCCCCTTTCAGACATGCACTGCCACCCTGAAATTCTCTAGACATTACCGGAGGGGCTGTACTGTATGTGTGAACTCAAATGTCCGAATCAGTCGTACCGGACATTAAAAGGACTTTACCCTTCCTAGTAAAAAGGCCAATTAATTTCTGATTGACCCCCATGTGTTAATGGAATTCCAGTGGCATTGAAATGAAAGAAAAAAAACATTCAAGGGTGAAGAAAAAGGGTCATTTACACGAAGACCCCAGCAAACATGGCTAAATACCTCACCTTTGATGTGCTGTAAACAAAACACTGGAATTTCTGTAGTGTACTTTTTGCGTCATGTCCTGTCTCTTGTATGTTCTACCCAAGCGCCACCCCTTATCTAAACCAGCCAGAGTTTTTTCAGTAGGTGTGAACGTGTCTGACACAGACAATCTCTGGTTGTGTGCCATGTGTGTGAATGAGCAGCTCCGGAAAATATCTGGACTTCATGTGTGAAAACGGCTTACAGTAAGAAAAACACATTGAAGTAGTGTGGTTTTCATGGAAGAATCATTGTCAGGTTTGTTACAGACCGCTTGGAACTTCCATACAACATGTTCTGTGGACAGATGAGACAGAAGTTGAATAAAGTTGAGTTTTTAGTAAATGTACATGGTGATATGTTTGAAGAAAACAAATCTGTGTACCAACGCCATAGCCTTTCCAGCAGGGTTGAGGGAGTTTAATGTAAAACACAGGATAAGATCAACATCAGAGTGACTTAAACAGAAGAAATCCTGTATTTTGGGAAAATTCTGTGTCTTGATCTGAGGCACACCGTTTGAGTAAGACATTCCAAAAATGAATAGAAATGGTTTAATGTAGGGCAATGGGCCAGAACACCCCCTGACCACTAGGTCTTATCTACAGTTACAGAAAGTGTTTGATTCAGCTTCTTACCAGTATGCTTTTTAATAGTTGGTATCAGGTTTATATGCTTTCATTTGGTGTTTGATTACATTTGTTGTTGTGCAAAGAAAGGCTTAAAAATGTTCCTGGTGAAAGGTGTCATCTGATGTCTTTCATGGAGTAGAGAATCTGATGTCATATAACCAATCGATTGTTTGAAATTTTGGATTGTCATCTTAGTCTGTTGCTGGTAGAAGTTGTTAGTTGAGGAGGGATTATGGTATTAAACTCATGGACACATTTGGCATGAACTGGCACATGCCATATCTGCCTGCCCAAACATCCCTTTTTATATACTTTAAAACAGTGTTTCCCAATCTGATCCTCAGGGACCCACCAGGAGCTGGGAGGGAGCAAAAATGTGGACTGTCTGTGGGTCCCGGAGGGCTGGGTTGGGAAACTCTGCTTTAAAAGGCTTCAGGGAATTCCTCATACCTTCCTTAGGCTGCCCTCCCGCTGTTGGAGAAGCAGAAGTGGCTTTGAACATCTGCAGGCACTTGCTGATTGATGGGTTCTTTGAGGTGACATCTAGGCCGGTACTCTATACCGCCGTTTCCTTCCGTCTTCATTTCCCTCTTTGCACTTGCCGTTTCCTCATATTCTTTCCAGCATTTTTTGTTTTCCAGTAGTTCACTTTCCTTGAAGTTACCAAGCTCTTTTTGGGGGCGGTCTGGAAGCTACTGTGCCTTTCACTTACATTTGTTTCCTTCTCCACCCGACAGCTTGTTGTTTGTCAGTGTCGTATATTTGTCATGCCAAACGTGATGTTCCAGTAAGACTAGTCACTGATAGGTCATAATGGGAGATAGATTTTCAGGTTACCTCGCACAATAACAATATACCCTTCCATAATTTCTTCAGTGATAAAAATGACATGATTCTTTATTCTACACTTGCTTTTCTGCTTCCTATCCACTGCAGCTGAACAATTAATCCTCAGAGCATGATGTAAAGGTAAAACCCATCTTCAAGGAAACCAGCACAGCCATCTTCATTAACCCTCTGCAGGGCTCTATGAGAACGTTGTATGTCGGACCACTGCAGTGATTTAAAACAAGGAATAAAGCAAGGCAGTGGCTCAGAGGGAACACTTTTGAATGTCAGCTGCTGTCTGCTCACTTCCAGGTCTCACTGCCCATCGCGCAAACTGCCTCTTCCCAGAGATTAAAGTAGCGCCACTTGTTCTTTTTTCTGTTTTTGTTTTGTTGTTAGGTGGCGGATATGCGATGAATTGATGAGACCTGTCTGCTAATGATTTGACTGGAACGAGCCTGTGTTTCTGCCCCGGGGAGGCGGTGTACAGGTCATGCATCTCCCAGGCATCCGCAGATCCTGTGTCGTCAAAATATTCCAAAGATACGCGAGTCTCGATTTGCATGTGGGGAAGATCATCTTCATAGTCTTATCATATTGGCTTCCGTTTCAGCATCTTGTCTCCTACAGCAATTTTTTTCAACTGACAGTTACGGAAGGGGCACAATATAATGCCTGCCCCCCCCCCCCCGCCCCCCACTATGATGGGAGGGGGCTTTTCTGGCCTTTAACAGACACAAGCAATGCACCACTGATAACCATGGAACCAAATCCATTTCTAATGATGTCCTTTTGTGTGGCTGCAGTCCCGTTTGACCTCCGTGGCTTCTTCTTCCTCCTACCTTTCATTTTTGCCTTTATGTAACAATTGCAGCAGTACCTAGTATATATGGTATATCTGAAGCTTCAGCCATTCTGTTCATTGCCCTTATTGTTGTTTGGTGGTACCTGCGTTCTCTTGCTTTACATGCCTTTGTTTTGCGGTCTCCCAGGTTTTGGATGGTACACATACTGTAGGGGTGTGCAGTCACCCCCTCCAACACACCTCTGAGTGTCAGGGTCTTTAAGGTGCCGTAATTGGAATGAAAACATCAAAGACACCTTATTTCCTTTATGGCTCCCTTTCTTTTATTCCCCCCCATCCTCTGCTGTTCCATTCCCTGTCCCTTGATTTCCGTTGTCCCCCCCCCCCACCGTGGACCA
>JAODJW010000030.1:209284-236410 GCA_026777045.1 Hyperopisus bebe | reverse complement strand
CCATTTACCAGGCAGCTTTATCAGTCAGCCTGCTCGATGACGGATGCAGCCCCCTGCGCCCACACATTCGCGGCACGGTGATCTCCGCTAGCTAGCACCCGCCATATACGACATTAATCCATTTACGCTTCTCATATTCATTAGGGCGCATGTGATTTGATTCCTGCTGTATATGGCGCACCACGTCGCCCGGGGAGGCGTAGCAAAGCTCACAGCCTTCAGCCTGTGATTTATTGCCTCTTTTTAGGCGACCTGCTTGGCATTTAGTCGAGTCTCATTCAGAAACATGAGCCACCAGAATCGGTTCTGACGCCGACATATTTTAGGCCTGGGTGCAGGAAGCGGATTCTGCTATGGTGGGCGGCTCAGGGAAATGGGTGGGTGCCCTATAGGTACATTTTCATGTATATCATGTATATCATTTTCATGTATTTCATGTCCCTTTAAAAGAGTTTTATTATATTTGATTTTGGTAAATTTGTTCACAGTAAAGACCACCGTTAATGTTTGGCAAAAAAAAAAAAAAACCATAATGCCATGCACTCGAGGGGCAGTGACTGAAAGGGAGTTGTCTGGTTGCAGTCTGCTCACCGTGTCAGAATCATTCAGCTAGCAGTGTTTCGGAATGGTGGCCAGTCAACAGGAGACACTGGCATTTAGCTGGAAACTGGCCAAAGCATTTTCAGCACTTTGAGCTGATGGTGACGTAACATGCAGCTTAAAAGGCTTGTTAACAATGAGCAATAAAGATAACAATAAAGAGAAGCATTAATATGTTAATAGGGTTTCTGTCGCATTTTTCACAAATTGAACCATTTTTGTTGTTTGTATAAGTGTAAATAATGGAATATTCTCCTGTTCTGTGCTATTCTGTTGTGATCAGTTTTATCTCTAAGAATTGGGAGTGTCTGTAAATGTCCTGACAGCAGGTTTGGCTGCATTACTCTGCCATTTGGCAATAAAATATCCAGTGAAAAGACGGCATGATATCACAGTGGCCTTAGCTGTCACCCCTAGGCTGTGGGAGCCCCTTTGTGAGTACTGTAGCATTGCACTAGAAAAATGGAGCGCCGATATTAACTGAAGTGAACAAAAAAACAACCAAAACAGCACACTGTGAGTGCACTAGTCCATTTCAAGTGTGGGAAAGGGTCACGTTCATTTTCTGAAGGAGCCTTTGTGTGCTATCGTCCCAATCTCTATCCAGACCTTCAAAGTCCCGAGACTCAGAAAGACACACGTCTATCACTGCATCGCAAATAAAAAATTCTTCGAAAAAATATTTACAGAAGAGAATGGCTTTTCTCTTCCTGTACTTACAGATCCGCCCTAAATTGTTACTGCGGCCTTTTTTTGTCTTGCCGTGTAATGAATGGTGTGACACGCTGCCAGGTTTTCACATCTGTCGCTCTCCAGGACTTTTCCGTCAGGGGTTCAGCTAAACAACCTTTATTTTTATCATCCATCTCCTTGGTGACACCGATTAAGGCAGGAAAATAAGTCTCTGGAAGCAGGACGTGCGGCTTGGGGAGGCCGGCTGCCTCCGGTTCCATTCCCTACCCCGGCACCGTCCAGCGTGAGAGCCCCCCCTCCTGCTCTCTGTCACGGGAGAGATGACAGTCATATCACCTCGACCCCTTAATGCACCACCCCCCACTTTACCCCGGTGTGTCTCCATTAACCATTTCCTCTTTATTCTCATCTTCGATTGTCCGTCCATCATTTTAGAGAGTGTATCTCCTTTCCTTTAACATACCTTTAAAACCTTCCTCTCTTAGTGTTAAAAATCACTCCGCGCAGCCATCCTCCCTGATATGCCGTCTGCTTTCCTACTTTTTCTCTTTTTAATAACACATGGCTGTTAATCCCCTGCTTTCCGGGATATTGGAGGCCGGCGTGAGAGGGTTGCTAATTGACGTGAGTGGAGCTGACATCCTGGATAATACACTGTGCAGGTTTATTCTCAGCTGTGACACAGCAGCCCATCATAGGCCGTTATTAACTACCGTGGGCTTGGTTATGCCACCCCGGTGGGAAGTCCTACTTCTGGAGACGCTGCCTCTGGTGGAAGGGAGGGCAACATGCGCATTAGCAGCGTCATGGTGACCCAGGTCAGGCCCTTCCAAGGGCCACCATCCCTCCTCGCGAGCTCTTCAGAGGGGCCAACATGTAGCCTGTCTCCCCCTATTAAAAAGTAATTTCCCCAAAGCACAAGGACTGAAGTTTCTGCACAGTCTGAGGGTTTCAGAAATAAAACCTACAGCAGCGGAGTCAGACGCTTCGTATTTGTATTTGTCTCTTGTCCTTCCTTGCGTTGTCTCTGCCCTTCACCCAGAATATCTCTCTCAAATAGGTCCATGCTGAGTGTCTTTCTTGCCCAAAATATTCAGAGCTAAGACTGACATTCCATATTTGAGTTTATCGATATCTAAAAATTCTGTTTATCAGTTCATCCATCCATCTTCCTTAACTGCTTATTCAGTAACAGGGTTCAGTGAGTCTACAGCCTATTGCAAGAAGCACAGGGCACTATGCAGGGGACAACCGAGGCAAGGTGCCAATGGATCACAGGGAACACACAGTCACACACATGATCAAACACTAATCTGCCTCAGTCACATGTCTGTAGAGTCCCCAGAGGAAACCCGTATGGACACAGCGATGGGCACCGGGAGAACATGCAAAATCCACAGACTCAGAGCCAAGCTGGGCGTCGATCCCACAGCCCTGAATGTGTGAGCCCACACTGATAGCCACTTCCTATGTAGTGGGGCTCCTCCCAATATACTATAGTCAACCTTAGCATCAGATATAGCTGAAGAGGCTTAGCATTACTAATATAATTGTACAGAGGCCTTTGAAATACTATGTTAAAATTCAGTTTGCGAAAAAGGAAAAACACATTTTCTCAAATTTAGCAAAAAAATTACAGTAAAGGTATGGGGAAGTCATATATTATTAAATGTTGGAAACATACATTGGGAACTGTGTAATTCAGAACCCCTAAAAAATAAGGCACTGAAATAGCTCAATGGACTACAGAAAAATGTATGTAAACTTTCTGAGACTTTTAAAATGTTTTTTTTCCAGTATATCTAAGCCTTTGGAAAGGGAATGAACATGGGTATTATTACACTTTCTAAAAAATGAGTAAAATCAGCAAGAATCAGCAATAATTTAGAAACTGGGTTCATAGACAAGATGTCAGCCTGCCCATGATGGAGCATTTTTCTAAAGAAAATCATTGAGGCATTTGGGCAGACAAAAGTCCATTGCATATTAAAATGTGACAAAATAAAAGGCTTGAATTGAATAATATGAGGTCACCTTGTTTGAAATCACTTTCTCCCTGACTTACCTCCTACGATACCCAACAATCACAGCATTCTGCTTTTTTATAATTCCAGCTTTGACTACAATCCAGTGCTCAGATGCAAACTATACCAATGTGTTTGGCTCAGTGGTAAGTAGTTTTAGAAAGTCGCTAGTTCAAATCCCATGGAGAGTGAAGTAATTATATCATTGTTGGGTCCTTGAACAAGGCTTTTAGTGGCAAAAATGTTCGCAGGTGCAAGAAAACTTGCAGGCTATAATCTTCTCATAGTTCCGTCTCCTCCCTATGTTATATGCTCACTAGGCATTGGTTAGTCATGGATCTTCCTACTCCATTTGAATGATCAGCCCATGTGATCAGTTTCTCCAGCACGGGTTATAGGCCTAGAATGCAGGTGTGGTGCAGGCCATCGCATAAACACACAGAACGGGGCTCCAGGCAGAGCCAACTTCTTCAGCTGCCTCGTTAGACCAAGTTCTCTGAGTGATAAAGTAAGTGCGGACTGCTCGGTCTTGTGAAATCCGCCCCAAGCTGGTGCTTATCCACGGAAAGTCACATCCATCATTTGTAGCACTCGTCCAATCAGACTCTAAACGAGACCTGTTACAGGCTTGACAGAGTGCTGCCTTCACTGAGGTAAGCAGGTGTGGCTTTATACACTTTGCTAGACATAAACCCAAGTTAAGTTGGAAGTGAAGCTTGACAACTTCGTCTTATTGCTAGCGGTTGTAGTCAAATTTACGGTATGCCGCTTCCCATAGTGACAGTAAATGTTTTTAATAGTAACACTACAAATAAATCAATAGATCTATATCTACCCATTTTGCATAATGCTTATCTAAGACAGGGGCTTGGAGCACTTGGGGCTTAGTCTGCAATGCAATGCATACTACTGCTGACTACAATACTCATCTGCCTATCATCCACAGAATCATGACAATGTCCACTTTCTATATCAAATGTCATAGACTATCAATTCAAGCTACGCACCTTCATCAAGATTGTATCAACAGGTCCCACAAACACACTGAACACAAAATATGTTGTTCATGGCCATAAGTACTAGGCTGCCTGTTCTTCAAGGTAATTGTAAAATATATTAGCAACTGTGATTTTATAAAGACATAAATGGAAAGCAGTGGAAACACCTAATAAGTTATCAAGGATCCAGTACGGAGTAGGTTCACCCTTTGGCGTCATTCACCCCTTCTTGGAATGCCATCATACAAGTCCTGAACTGTGTGTAGGGGGAAATTGAACTAGTTGAGCATCTATTTCTCTGAGGCATGAAGGATCTAGTTTGCACTGCTTCCCATAATGGTCCAATAATCTTTAGATCTGGTGATTGGGGAGCCCATGGAAGGCATTTGGCATCATCCTGGTGATCATGAAACAGCTATCATATTTGTTTAGCAGTGTATAAGGGGACATTATGATCTTGGATTATGGGAACATCATCGTGGAACAATGTTTGGACAATAGGGTATGCTTGGTCTTTAAAATGGCCTCGTATTTCTTGGATGTTATATGACCATGCAGAGCAATCATCGGACTGAATGACTCCCATGAGATGGCTGCCCTTACCAACAGACGTCTGGATGTTGGGAAAAGGATGAAAGATGATGCATTAGACCATATTCATTTTTACCATTTCTCAGGGTCCAGGTTATGTGTCTTTTCACATTGGCCTTGGACACAAGCATTTTTGAATGGAAACACTGCCATAAATTCCAGCTTTGCAAAGCTTACAATGTACAGCTTTTGTTGAGGTGCTGACACAAATCTGTGATTGTTTTTGAGGCTGTATCTTTGTGTTTGTAATTGTGATTTAGTTACTTCAGAGTCAAAGCCCTTTTTAAGTGGTGTTTCTTTTATGTATATCCTGCTATGCATATCAAGTCATTTAAATGCATATATTGGGCTGCTTGTGGAGCAAAATAAAATATGTTGAATTGGTCTTTGCTTCTGCATAGCTATAGGGCCGTATGTGTATCCTGTAGAGACACAATATACCTCCTGTTGCAGTGCTTGAGAAAGCATGTCGTTATCATAAACACTGCGCTAGAAGGAGTGATCTTCAGTGTCACGCACAGAAGGGCCCTCTTCCCGCATCTGTGATTTTCAACGAGTCCTGGAAGTGTTTTTCTGAAGATGCTCAGAGGTTCTTCTCTTGGCTTTGTGGATCTTGCAAACAGCCGTGCGTTTGTGCCGACCGCGTTGTGCTTGGCTCTTGCTTTTGATGCAATTCCAAAGTCTGTCACTCAGGCTCCATCTTCTGCACGGCTAGAAAAAACAGAGTCAAACAGCAGATTCTTATATCTGCAGCAGCGCTGATCAAGGCAATACGAGCCAAAACATCAGGAAATTTCTTTTAGTGAGCTGGTGCTGTTTTATCGTTTTCCCCACTTCAGTTATGATCTCTCTAACTGCCTGTCCGAGGTTCTCCTCTTGGCAGGTAATTGCCGCAGTGGCGTATGAACCTGCCGCTGTGATGCGCCAATTGACGACTCTCTCAGAGTCTTTGTTGTATAAAATGGGTCGTTTGCTCCTCACCGTATGTTACACCTTTTATGCAAGCCAGGCGAGTTCAATGTCATTGTCTTGAGCACCACCCTAGGCTGATCTCTGCATCTGTGCCTTACAGTGATCCTATTTTGATATGCATTGTGTCATGAATTTTATCTGAATCTATCAGCCACAGGAGGATGATAGGGTTTGAGGTCAGGCCAGGCCTACTGGACTTTGTCTAAATTGTCTATAGATCTGCCCAAAGTCAGTATGATGATAAATGCACATTTTTGGCTGCATGTTAATGGGTTTTAGGAGAGTATTGAAGGGTATTAACTGCTAAGAATATCAAGAAAGAAATATAGAACAATTAAACTTGCAAAAGGCAGGGTTATATGTTAAAAAAGGCAATCAGAATTTTTAATCACTGGTGTGCACAGCTAACCGAAAAGAACTGTTAACCACAAACTTTTTAATACGAATTTAGCTTTAGCTTGGTTTTCGGCTCGGAAACCCTTTCAAACATACATTGAAACATACATTTCAAGACTCAAATTTTAATATGCTGTAGTTTAGACATAGAGCTTTCCAGAAAGGGGTAGCATGCCACAATCAAATGATACAATAACATACGCCACCTCTGACATCTATAATTAGTATAATAAATGGACCAGTCACAGTTGTTGAGGTTTGTGTCACTACGATGCGTAGTTACGTTTCTGGGGAGGTACACATCAGGCTACGGCGTAGGTTACACAACTATGCCTCACCTATGGCATTGATTTGACACCGAAGCATAAATCAACTTTTAAGACTGTAATGTCAACTGAACCTCAGTCGTATGCTACTAAACTGCTGCTGCGTTGACCAATCATGTGTTGTATTTACATGTAGTTAGCGAACAGTGTGCCAGATAGACTATTGCAGACATGCTCATAACAGACAGGAACAAAAATGTATGATTTTAGGGCTTACAAACGTTTTGATTGTTAAACATTATTTACTTTACCTGCAGAAAAATGTTAGTGGATTTACGCTAATCTGCTAACAAAAAAAAAAATAGTTTTGCTAATTAGCAGTTAGCAGATTACCAGAACACAACAAACATATATATATTTTTTTACGCGTTCAGGTTTTATAAAGTATTGGTTATATTAAAGAGTCCAATTCTGAGTATGTATAGTGGTCTGAACTTTAATTCTTGGTTGGATTTCCCCTGTCCTCATCTTTTAATGAATCACCCATAGTTTTAGTATCTCTGACATTTTTAAAATGATTATATAGCTTTGGAGACAGTAGCTGTTTTGCCACGTATGCAATATAATATAATATTCTGGGATGTCAAAACCCCAGCTGTAGTGAGATTGGATCACTCTGACTGGTGCTGGTCCTTTTAGCATCAGGGCTAATCTCAAATTCAGGGAACAGGGCTCACATAATTGTTCATTATCGACAGTGTTGGCTGCTTTCCTCTTCCCCACACTGGGTTTTATTATTTAACAAATGTAATTTGAAGAAGTGCACAACTGCAGGCCGGAGCGACACTCCATCCCATTCCCACTCATTCGATTTTGCTGCGCCCCATATTCAGGGCTCCCCATCTTTTAACCGCCTGGGGAGCCATTCACAGCCACCTTTGTGTCCTCCGTGTCACAGTAAATGAGACGGCGCCGGCGCTGTCCCCGAGTGCGTTTGGGGCGGAGACTTATCTAAATGGAATATCAGCCTTGTTTGGGTTATAATGGAAATCAAGCAGTGGGCACAGGGGTCCTTCCGTGACTCACAGGTCTGTTCTAAAATGTGCCAGATTAGAAATGTAATGTGTGATTCATGAAGAAGCTTAACAATGCGCGACAGGAATGATACCGCTTCTATGAAGCCTTAATAAAGGAAACAGCATGATGAGTGTCGCCTGTGAATACAGCCATTGAAGTTTTAGAGGCGACGCATCCCACTGCATATCTCAACTCTGAATGCCGGGAGGCAGCTCTGCACGAATTTCTTAAAAATCCCAGTAAAGCTTCAGTGCTGTTGCTTTTTTCGCGCATTGTAAACTTTGAAATGTTTCAAATTTCACATTATTTTGGCCCTAGGTCCATCCACCCATCTTCTCTCCTGGACAGGGAGGCTTGGGTCCAATGCAGGGCTCAGTGCTGGTCAGATGTCATCCCTAAATGACAGAGCTGCATCGTAAAAAATATACGCAGACAGGTTTCAGCACAATAGTATCTACAAAATTTATTCTACTCTAGTTATTTTCCTGTAGAACAAGTGAAATTCAGACAAATGCTTTTAAGCCTCTGTTTCTTACACCGGATTATCAAATTTATTTGGAATGGGTGTAAAATTGTATTTATTTTTCATAACAGTAAAAAAAAACACACAGCTACACTGGCTGTGTTTCTATTTCATTGCAAATTAATTTTGCTAGCAGTGCATGTAAGAAATGGGAATTATCCCTACTGAAATGGTCATGTGACTGAAAGTGCCGTTATCTTCAGCAGACATGTACATGTAGAGCAAATCAGCTACAGATACTCAAGCATTATTATATCATGAAGCCTCATGTATATGAAGACTATGTGACAGAAGCTGAAATGGTGTAAACTGAAGGTGTGATTGACCTTCAGAGGAACTTTCTACTGGAGCGGAGCCTCATTTTAAAAGCTGCCGCCGCACTGGTTGCTGCTCATCTCTTGGTGTGTAAAATGAATACGAACAATATATAAAGCAATATTATAACCACAGCTACTGCAAGTCCCATGAATTGGATGGGGAGAGGGTGAATTATATGAAATTACCTGTGGTAAATAATTTGTCTTAATTCTGCATTAAAGCTAAGCCAGTTACTTGAATGGAGTGCCGTTCTCTTAGACTCAAGGAGCTTTAATGTGCTGCAATTACTAGCCTTGAGTTCACGTCACTTTTGTAATGTTATCCCACAGTGTAAGGCGCCTTATTGAAAAATCAAACTCTATCTGTTATGTCAATGTGGCCATGCTTTGTTTTACAGCTCCGTGTGAGCTGCTGTAACACCCCCTCCACCCCCCTCCCCCAACTTCACCAGCGGTACAATTAGTTCCTTTTATCCCAGAAACTCTCTAAGAGCAGAATAATGGCGTTGCGGCAGATAATACGTGCTGGGCTTGTTTCATTGGCTCTTTGTTCCTGGAGTAAGATAGCACGGCTGCAGTGGTTATTGAATTGGGTTGCTCCTTAACCCTTGTCTTTTGATAATGCCATCTTGAAAGGAAATTAAAGTTGTGAGAGAGCGATGGAGATGGGAGCACAATGGCAGAGCCAGATAGTATCCAGGTGTTGTTCTTCCTCCGCCTCTTGTCATCTGTCCTTCTGTCGCTTGGTTTCTTTTTCAAGAAATGGACGATTTCTGCATTGTGTTTGTGTATTCATACAGTAAATGTTCCATAACACTGGACGTTCTTGGAAATGATTTAACGCCTGATGAAGAATGTTATTTGTATTTTAAGGGAATCTGACATTAAACAAAGTAGATATGTAGTAAAACACACTAATAATATTGTGTGCTGTCATTTAATGTGAAGTCGCACAGTCGGCTGTTTGACCACCATGTGCTGTCGGGAGATTTCAGACCTGCAACAACTAGCTAATCTGGTCCATGCCTATTCAGTGGTGGCAGAGAGCCAG
The DNA here is from genome assembly GCA_026777045.1 of Hyperopisus bebe. Classification (NCBI taxonomy): domain Eukaryota; kingdom Metazoa; phylum Chordata; class Actinopteri; order Osteoglossiformes; family Mormyridae; genus Hyperopisus; species Hyperopisus bebe. The sequence continues at coordinate 226,902 of JAODJW010000030.1, read as the reverse complement.
ATACACAGATATGTTAATGATACATTACAATGTGAAATCAGGAGCAGCTTGCAATGTTACGAGGAATTGTCTACTTCATAGAAACAGACGACTTCATGAGATTTAGCACGCTGCCTTTTTTCTGGTAGCTTTTCGGTTTCTACGGAAGTCCCAATAGCTCGTACTGCTGGTAGCCAACAGTCCATTTGGATCAAGGCATCAAGCAAATGCTGGAGGGGGAAGACAGGCAGGGAATGAGAACTGAACACGCGTCTATTCCAAAGCTTTCTAGCATAATGGCACAGCTTAAGCAGGCCATGTGATGGACCACATGGTCAGTCATATGACCTTCATATAAATTTAGAAGCTGATATTGTACATGTAAACTTCCTGTTTGTGGCTGTGAGGCCAGGCCATATCAGCCAGCATCTGGCTTCTTATTCAGCTTGGATTTCTGTGCCCGCAGCCTCCTTCTATAAAATAAGAATAATACAAGCAGGAGGAAAACAAGCACGCAGAAAAACATGTCAATTAAGTGCAGGGGTCTTCAAATTAAAAGTGAATGCTTGGCTCAAGGAAAACATGAGAGGCGGGAGAGGGTTGTGGGTGACAGGCGGAGAGACGGGCTGAGAGCCTGTGCCACTCAGGAGAGTGCAGGGGTGCCAGCGTCGCCTCGATCACTGTCACGTCGCGCGCCGTGCTGTCCGTCAGCGCGCCATGCCGCTAGCCGCATGCTAACGCCCCTCAGGCTTCAGCCCCGCTATCAGTACTGATCCGCAATCTGTCCTGAATTAGTGATGAGAAAGCCTCAATTATTTTCATAATTTTGAAATTTGGATTTGCATTTTTCTTTATTGCCCATAAATTAGCATATGTGAGATATCCTTGTCCAAATAAAACTTTTGTTTGATATCTATGTAGCAGTCTTAAATCGGTGACCTAAACTTTTTTCCCACTGATAGTGCTAATTAACTCGAGATAACAGACGAGAGGTGAGAAAAAGAGAGCAGAAATAAATGTGTTTTATCAACAGTCGACTTGGAGGACAAATTAGCACTTTTCAGACAGGAGTTTAGCTAACAGGGCGGCTGATGATACATCCATGTGTCTCATTGTTCCCATTTCTCGGCTGCCAGCTTCTTCTCAAAGTACAGCGTAAGCTTAGTGGCGAGACGTCACACACACTTCTGCGCTGTAACTTTAACAAAATGCACGCTGGCCTCCTCCGTGCCTGTTGCCTCAGTGCCCTTTTTTTTTTTGTCCCCACGCAACATTTACATCATCTGCATTAGTCATCGCGTCTCTGCTTGAAAGGAGGCAAATTTGGGAGAATTCTGAGGGGCTAAGCTGGCGGAGCCGTGCTGGCCGCGCTCGCAGTCAAACATACAGCCAGCATGCTGCCACATCCTGCTTTGGAAATCAACTCCAATGCATAAAAGGGTGACCTTTCGAGATTCAGAAAAAAAGTCAAGGAAAAAATAGATAAAAGAGACAGGCTAGAGTGGGGGTGTGTGGCAGGGGGTAAGATAATTCTGCCTGAGAGAACTATTAAAGCCAAAGATTGCTCTGGCTGCCTTCAGGTTTATTCCTTTTAAAAGACTGAAATTGGTCCTAATGGCTCCATTATCGGCGATTGCCATTGTTTGTTTGTTTTTATTGTAAGATGAGCATATGGGACTGTTAAAGCCTTTTATGGCGTGATACCCAGTTATTGCTGGGATCAACTCTCTCGGGTTGTGTTCTGACACCCTGTTCAGCGCCCGTCCAGCGGGTGGGGTGGAGGTGGGGGGGGGGGAGACTCTACCCCTGAAAGCTTGCGATAAAGCAACTCAAGATGAAACCCATTTTAGCTACTTACTGTAGAGTGGTAGAAGCCTTCTGTGACACCGTCAGAAGAGGGAATGCAGGATTGAAAGCAGCACTCGCTTCACACTGGCTTGTTGGCCAAAGACATGGATCCTTGTTCACAACTGCCACTCGCTGACCTCGCCTCTCTGCAGATTTTATAAATTAAACGTCTTAATGGGCACCTGATCTGTCACTCCACTTTCAAATGATGTTTTTTTTTTCCCTGCTTTCAGCTCCAGCAAGGATTTCTCTTTTCTGTGGAGTATCCTGAATAGAAATCCCACTGGTAGCTGAAGATGCCTGGTTGCAGTAGAATTGGTTTTGTTGCTTGCAGTTGCGTGTCCCACAATGAGGCACTCCGAGGGTCAGGTGACCTGGCCCACTCTGATTTCCGCCCTCTCTCCAGGCCCGCCACCAGGCATATCAGGCTCTCTGCTGATTGATTGACCTAACTGGTCCAAAACCACACTAGGGAAATTTCTCAGACTGATCAATGACTTAAGTAGACTTCTGGCAGCCTGACAGCAGTGTGTGATGGGCTCTTGCCACTGAGAAACATTGGGGTGCAGAGTTTCCATTTGATCTGCTGTAGATGCTCCTCTGTCTGTATTGCGACCCGATCTGATGGCAGAGACGGAGCTCAAATTTAAAAGCAACCCAAACACTGGGACACCATTTAAAGTAATCAGGTATTATTATCAAACAAGGCTACTTACTTGGTATTCAGTATTCAGTTTCATTAGATATGCATGCATATTTTGCATATGGGTAAAGTGGTGGAAATTGTGAAACGGATGATATTAGGTTTTCGCCCCTAGCGCACATTAATGGCTAGGTTGGTTTTGGGGAGTGGGGGGTTTCTTCAGGTCAAGACCCTTTAGGGGTGGAATCCTTAGGAGGACATAATCCCAGGGGGGGTTTTGGGGGTGTGGAGAGGAGGGAGGAAGGCAGTGGAGTGGAAACACTGCTTCTCTACCCCAGGGGTCTGATGAATTACTCTGTTGGCTACAGAGTCAAGAATACACTTCTTCTTCGCCTTGTATTCCTCAAGTCTTTATTACAGTCTATTTCATCTCTCAGGCCCCGGAGATTTATATATATATATATATATATATATACACACACACACACACACACACACACACACACACTTGGTATGATATGATGCAGGGGGTTTTGAGGAATATTAACTTTGTGGTGGCTATATTTTGACCAGTGGAAGATATGCAGGATGCCCGTCTTTGTGATACAGATGAAGACCAAATGTCAGATGCACGCTGTCACCTCCAGCAGATGTTCCTGGCAAGCCCTTGACAAGGTCATCTTTTTTTTTAGAGCTGGGGCGGCACGCAGAGCTGATGCTCTCACAGATACGGCGGCGCCTATCTAATCTTGTATCAACTGAGCTGATGAAGAGCAAAAGCTGTCCTTCGTTTCACTGGAATCCTGGAGCCGTCACGCTCTGGCTGATTGACATTTAGTCCGGTGCCCGTCCCCGATATTCCCAGACAAAGCGCCCTGTGGCATTAACCCCCCCTTTTTACTTCCTGTTCCCTCTTTCTGGCCTGCCTCAGCTTTTCACCTCTCCCCTGATGTTCTCTCTGTTAAGCAAATGAGCGCTTCAGAAATTGACTGCAATTTCCCCAGGTTGCCGGAGACCTTGAGTAATTGTGTGGGAGCTGAAGCAGGGCTTAGACTCAAGGCTGAATAATGATAGCTGCACATTGACTTAAATTAAGGGTACTTATATTAATTGAACCTCTGAAATAATGTTTTATTTACAACAAAGGGAAGGTGCAGGAAGAATAAAGCATTTGCGCTGGTTGTCAGGGACTGGTGCCCCATTCCTTCCGTCTCACTGTCTGGCTACAGTAACTTACGTGCGGATCAGCCGGCAGTTTCCACCCCTTCTTAAATGTCAAGGTTATTTCTCAGACTCGTTCGGGAGAACCTGGGGGAAAGAAATGGCCGGGTTCAGAATCGGATATCCAAGTTAAGCAAATGAGCCGCTTACAGGAGTGAATCTCTGCGGAGCTCCTGCTGGGGATTGATTAGCACTGATTCAGGGGCAAATGGGCGATTCACTCTCGCTAACGGTGACATTGGCCACCTCGCTTGTTTCGCTGCTCAGCAGTGACTTCGGAAATTATGCATAGCAGTAGTTTGCAAAATGATTATTCTCAGAATTCCACATTATTTTTCCATATTGACTTTTCATCCCCTTTTAAATCCATATTCCATCAAAACAGCTAGTGAAAGGTTTGTTGACACGGGGAAGACAATAAGTGAAATATTTTTGCAGAATCGTGCTAGAAATTTCCGGGAGATGCATTGTTCCAGGTTGATTATAATTCTACTGTTTATTCTTGATCTAATCAGCTGTATTGTAATGCAGTCAGAGTGATTGTGTTAGTTAAGATACAAAGTATCACTAGCTACCTCTGTAATACCCCCGTGAAGTGACGTATATGAGAAGTGATATTTGAGTAATACCCATGGACTTTAGCTTTAATTATATCAGATTGCTGGTTTGGAGAATCGGTTTGCTGTACATGTTGTTATGCGGGTATAAATAGCTGCCACAATGCTGGAAATGCCAAGCGAGTATGCCCGCAATCCGATGGGGCCCGGCACACCCTGCCAGCCTCACACCCCCCTGTCACACCGTCCTGCTTCCTGTGACACCACCTTCAGAGAATCCTCAGCAAAGCCCGGGCCCCTCCACTGGGATGCGATCGACATTAACAAGAATGGATGGAGGCAGTGGACATGTGCACTTGGGCACTGTGACAGACTTGGGGGAGGGGGGGGGGCACTGGATTGTGATACATTGCCACTCAGACCACAGCTTTTCGTTGGACTCCACCACTGGCGATTGATCCTGATAGTCCATTACTGCAGTCGGTTCCAAGCACGGCACCCTCCCTGACTCTCTCTCCCCGGGGGTCCAAGGGGGAGTTCTAATTAAGATGCCCCGCCCTAATACTGAGTGTAAGACACACAGAAGACTTGCTGCCGACACCTTTCCAATGAACACCTGAACCTGTTACACAAGTGTTTTTTTTTTTCAGTTAATCGCTGAAAATGCATTTGTTAGACTTTAATGAAGGAAAGTAGTGTTTTGCCCTGTGAAAGCCAAAAGATGTTTGGCTTCCATGGGCCATATTATTGGTCACCCTGGTGCATGCTGGCCAATAGCATGCAGCTGTGGACAGAGGAGGGGCAGCAGTGGGATTGTAAGAGAGCTTCTGGTAGGGGAGAATAGGCTAAGCTCGGTTCTGGAATGATACTGGAAAGGTTTTGTACTCCGGTAATTCTAGCAGGATGTCATTAATTGTGCTGAGCTTGCATGACAGTGCTGGATGTTTTCTCACTGGCCCCTGTGCCCCGCTTTGTCCCGTCGCCCTTGCTCTTGTGGGGATGGTCCTGGTTATTTTTGTCAGGATCCCACAGAAAGGGAAGCTTGATTAGTTTTGTGCCCCATTAAGTCACTGGTACCTCCAGTTCATATTGTTCTTCTTTGCTCTTTATGAAACATCCTTCCGGAACAGCGTGAATTCTGTACAGCGGCGAGGACTGAACCTGATGCTGACGGTGTCCTGCAGGCTTAGGGATGACCACTGTGCGGATTCTGTGCCTGTCAGACCAGCCACTGATGTCGGCTCTGGTGTCGGACAAAGGTTTTCCATTGGCTGTGCCCATACCCTTCCAGGTGGCTCGGGCAGCCTGGACGGCAGGCTCAGGCTCATTGGCCGTGCTTTACGTCATACGTCATACCTGGGCAGCCTTGCCCATGGAGAGCGGGTGTCTGCTGTTATAAGCCCATACAAAAATCTACACGGTAAGAGGAAAACTCATGGGCTAAACACCTCCATGCTTCTTTTTGACTCTGGCCGATAGTGGGGCTCTCCAGGTTAGAGATAATCCTCCCTGGGAGGATTTTTAAAGGCAATGCCCATGGCACCTCCTTCATCTTATGTTCCTTTCTGCTTGCACCAAAATATGCCCTTGTGGGGAATTCAGGGCTGAGTTGCAAGGCTTGTTTTCCTCCGTAACTTATTTTTTTTTGTCTCTGGGAAAGCTTGTCGCCCCTCCGGGAGCCGCCAGAGCCTCTCCTACCCCGGTATTAGCGCGTCGCGCTGCTGCTCCGCACAGCCGTCCTCCTCTAGCTCCTCCCACGGCCATCTCCCGCCTTTGCCGGTCGTCACGGTGACAAATGGAGCGTCCGGGTCCACGTTTGACTCCTGGAGGATATTTCTTCTTTCTCTGTCAGCCTGGGCTGTGGCGATACTTCTTTAAACTCACTGGCTAATGAAGTAGCAGATGCTCTGTATTTTTTTCCTTTTCCTTGCACGCGGCTGCAAGCCCTCGATTGGCGCCGCCTCCCGACTGCCTATTTGTTCCACCTGAACCAAGTGAAATCAGGTGTAACGGGCAGGGAGTGATGGAGGGGAGCGTGAGCGTGCTTCGGAGACCGCACAGGGCAGACGAGCACAGCGGCACCATGACTGGTGGCTGAAAAATGCTACAATGGCGGCGGCGGCTGAGATGAGCGCCTGTTTGTGCTGTTTTCCGACCACCTTTAGGTTCATTCGTTTTTATCTCTCCTCTTTCCCTCGCTGCCTCGGCCAGCCCTGCTTGACACTGACAGGTGCGATGCCTTCGTGTTGCTCTCCCGCCACGTCGGGTTGGACCCTGAGGTTCAGGCCCGTACTTTTTGTTGCTGACTCCACCCCGGAGTGCGAAGCATATGACATCACTACCTGCCCTGCGACATCTGGATGGTCTCACACCACTTCCGACTTGCCATAAAATCACTGCCTCAAATCTTTTTGGATTTTTTTTTCGTCTCCCCATGTTAATTATTATATTGAGTCAAGAAATTTTAGAATGATTAATGACAGATCTTTATTAAGTAAGGAACGTGGCTGTAAAGGTTGGGGGTGGGGTGGCTGGGTATAATTATTTCTTATACATATCGATTTTTTTCCTATTGAGTTACTGGTCTGTAGTGCCTAAGTAATTCGTAATGTGCATTCACCGCAGTTACAGTAGAGAAATCCTATTTTGTGATGGCTGTATAATGTGATCAGGGGCATTTTAAGCCGCTGTTCTCGGCCGTCTGAAATTACATCTCCCCCGAATCCCCCCTTCCAATTTGATTTGATTAGAAGGACAAACTGCCCTGCTGCTTCTGTCTGCTTGCTGCCGCAGACGGTCGACCTTGGGAGGCTCGTCCTCAGAGCTCTGCTCCTCATGAAATAAGTGTCCTTCTCGCAATCAGACACAAGCAAGTGCCGTGTACCTTTTGCCCGTTTGCACCAGGATCGTTAGGTGGCAGGCGAACAGTAACGGCGGCACCAGTGAGAGGCAAAGAAGCAGAATTAACGGGTGTTATGCTTAGAAAGCAGCATGGATGAACCTGAGACACAGAGTCATACAACACCGCGATGGCTGTACTGGTAATGGGTGTTATACATGTAAAAATAAGGCTATATTAACTCTTAGCTTACAGCTGTCAATGTACAGATAAGACACAGGCATGTGTAGAAATAGAGCAGTGAAATGGGTGCATTGCAGTACTGGTAATTGTGCTATGTATGTAAATATAGTGTCATATTGACGTGAGGCATACAGCTGACAGTGTACATATAAAACACATACGCAGAGCACACAGACAGACGGCCAGTTCTGCAGCACCCGGTGTTGTGTGAATGCTGTCAGAGGAGCTGCCACAGATTAACATATTTATTTCCGCGTGGCCCTCTTTCTCGGGGGAACTGTTTAGCGCGAAGAGTAGGAGTGAAGGTTTTCGCGCTTTTGGGAGGCTGAGCACGTATGGGGGACCCCCCCCCCCCCAATAAGAAGCGGCGCCACCGTGTGGCCAAGTTAGGGCTGCACAGGGAGTAGGCAGCCCAGCGCCTGCCCTTGGGGTCCCCAGGCGCCAGGTGGGGGAGTGGGAGGCGTTTTCCCATTGTGCTGAGACAGCAGCCGCGCTGCGCTCTCTGTGCTCTTTATGGTGGAGCAGGCAGGTCACCTTCTCAGCGGTGAGATTTAGTGCTGGGTGAGAACGCGAGCTGGGGGCAGTGGGTGTGATGGTTGCTGGCTGTCGCTCCTCAGCGGGGGTGGGGGTGGAGGGGTCAGGGATTTTTACACGTGTTTGGGTGGGGCACCGTGACATATGACGACATTTAGTACACCCTTTAGAAACTTTGCGGGTAGCACTTCTGAAAAACGAAGAAGTCGGAGAGTCGGAGGTCCGCCTGGGGAGACCGGGCGCCGTTTGCCAGCCGCGTGTCGGGTTGACTGATGGGAAAGCGAGCGGCGCTACTCTGCGGCAGCAGCGAGCCGAATAGCCACGTGAGAGGAATGCACACAAGATCCCCAGGCAGTCACACAAAAGATAGCCCCACTGTAAGCGAGTTTGAAGCTCCCTCTGTTACCCACGGCGCCTTCATAGTTCTGGGTAACGTTATCTTCTGTTGACTGGCTCTATCTCCAAAAATACAAAAAGGTTTTGCGGCGGGGTTTCGCTTTTTTTTTCCTCTTGCCGTTGAGATGGCCAAATTTATTAATACAGTGTGACTGCTTATCTTCTGGAATTTTCATAGACCTCTGTAAGGCTGTTTCTGCAGTCAGTGGTTTAGCTTGTTCTGTTGTAAGATTAAAGTTTGTGAGGTGGCAGCCAGCAAGGAGGCTTTGGACCAGCGGGAGGGTAAATGTAACCATAGACTTAAACAGATTTAAAGGGCTGAAAAATTTGCTTGAAAAGTATGGCCAATAGGGAGTTTTTACTTCAAAAAAGATATTCTTCAGGTGAATCCCTGCTTTAACATATGCTGTGCAAATTGTATAAATATGTGTGAGCATATGTATAATATATATTTTGTGCATTATTTGTACTTGCTTCAGTATAAAACTGAGGTACAGGATCACCTCACTGAAGGTCATAAAAGAGGCTTTGCTGAATTTCCAAGGTAAGAATTCCTAACGACCATACAAAGTTTTATTTCTTAGATCCAAACACACACTCTCTGACATTTAATTATTTTTAATCTGATTACAGACCTATTTTCTTTTCCTTTCCTTTGAGCTTAAGTAATCCTAAAAATATTTGCTGGATTTGTAATGTACTTATTTATTCATCCTGAATATTTGTTGTAGTTTACTTACATTCAGATGTGTTACACATATTTCCATAAATATCTTGGACTGTCATGGCTGATATTACCTGTTATTGTTATTACATTATCACTGGATGTATACAGGTAGCGAACACAAAGGTGAAATTACTAATGAGATTTTAGTAAAATTCTGGCCTGCTGTGTACAGCTATCAAAGATGCTGTGTGTCTCTCACTGATATCTTTATTGCACAGCCTCATTGTTTTAATTGAAATGACTGTTCTCAAGACAGGTACAACTTCAGACAGCCCAAAAAGTGATAGGTGATTATATGTTTCTTCAAAGCACCTGATCACAGGAGGTGACATGAATCTTACCATTTCCCAAGATGCTCCTTGGTCCTGCTGAGAGCTGGAATATGGACGGCCGGTCCCCAGGACCAGCTTGGGAAACAATGGCTCAGGACACTAGCAAATTACATGGCATTAAGAAAAGAGTGGAAATGGTCCTTGTCTTGAAGATTGGTCCTCAGCACCATTACTGGGCCATTAGATCCTGGAACTCTGACTACCAGGCATTCATTGGTTGTTTGTGAGTTCAAATATAGATTTGAGTTAAAACGAGAAAAGGATTGTCATATCCCTGCTTATCTCCTCCCTGTCATGGCCTTAACATGTGACGCCTTTCGTCTTGCCTCTAATTCTTAACCCTCATGTAGGAATCAGTCCCAGCTGCCTCTCATTAGTTCCTTCGTTCGTCCCATTCCTGTGTTACCCAATCCGTTCATTGAAGTCAAACCCCCTAGTTGCCTGTGCCCTTCCTTGTTCCACTCCTCCCATTTTTGATACCTCTTGATCCTATTTTATTTCTAGTCCCTGTTTGTTGAGTTCAATAAACCTCCTTTTTGTGTCACCACAACACTTGCCCTAGAGTCTTTGGTCCTGCAATTCGTAGCAGAATGACCGGACTCTGCAAATTGTCTGTAGCGGTTATCCCTGGGAGCTTCTCATGCTCCACATGTCCACTTGCACTCATCCCCCTGCAACCAGCCTTTTACCTCAGCCTAAACATCTGGTCCACAAACCTTGAGTAATGGATAATCCACTGATGGACCTGCTCAGCAACAGTTATTTGGAGGAGTCCGATGAACTTGATGAGCCACCCTGCTTCCTGAAAGCCCACTTGGAATAGAGGCACAACCCTGCCATGTGGGAGGTGCCCAGGGCCAGAGCACTCTTTGGGCGGGCAGGGGAGGTACTAGCAGAATTCACCCCATGTTTGGGTCCCCAGGAGGCAGAGAATGTCTGACTTTCTATGAGGGAGATGAAGCAGCTATATAAGGGTGAAGCTGTTCAGCCCCCTGGCTGTCCACAGCTTGCCGCCACAGATCTGCCCATCCACTCCCCACAGTTCGCTGCATCTCCACCTGCCATTTCTAGTCAGAGGAGTGAAAAGCAGAGGAAGTGGGCTATGCCCATAACTACCGCCTCATCAGTCCCCGTGCCTCCCTCCAAAGGCCAGCCCAGGAGAGGCTGCCATCATGCCTCCAGAACCCGGTCTAGGAGAGGCCACTGTCATACCTCAAGAACTCTTCTTCACCTCTGCTGTGTCTCCAGAGCCTGTCATCGCCTCCACTGCATCTCCAGAGTCCCAGTGAGGAAGGTTCCTCCTACGTTCCAGGCTCCCAATCATGAGTGGGCCGTTCCACTCTCACTCCAGGATCCCATCCCAGAGAGGGCTGCTCAGCCCGCACCCCAGGCTCCTGGCCCAAAGAGGCCCACTAAGAACGCGCCCCTGGCTCCCGGCACATGGGAGGGCCCAAATCTCCAGCTCCTGGCCCTAGGGGGACCCCTTCACCCTGTTCACCTCCAAGTGTCCCGGCTGTGCCCTATTCGGCTCCAAGAGTCTCAGCTGTGCCCTGTTCACCTCCAGGTTTCCTGGCTGCATCCTGCACCTACAGATGACCCAGCAGTGCCCACTTGTGTCCTGATGTCCCATCAGTTCCAGCCTCCTCTTTTGATGTCCCATTGGATCTGGCCCTGTTTCCTGATGTCTTGCCGGTGCCTGTCTCGTCTCATAAGGTCCCACCACTGCCTACCTCATCTCCTATCATTGCCCTGTCGCCCTGCCTCATCTCTAGTTATCATCCAGTGCCTGACTCCTTGTTCGCCATCAGACCATATTGGAGTGATCCAGAGGACTTAGAGCGGAACCCTCTGGACCTCGCCCTGAGTCCCAATTTGTAGTTCCCCCCACAGCCTGAGGTCTGCACCAACATTCCAGTGTGGTCGGATGTGTCAGCTAGGGTCCAAGACAGGGGGTGGCCGAGTTTCCTGCTCCCTGAGGGGGAGACGGATGCACACTCTCCATGCTGGCTTCCCTGACTCTTGTTCACCTGACTCTGTCCCTCAGGGCAGCTCTCCCCGGAGGGGAGGTCTTTCAGTGCCCTGCTCTCTTCTCAGCACCATCTGGCTCTGCAAGCCCCTTAGTGCCTTCTGGAACTGCTGGCCCTTCAAGGCTCTTAGGCCCTGCAAAACGCCCCCCCTCACCAGTGAGTGGGCCCAGGAGGACCTACATTCCACATTTTCCGCCAGCTATCCAGGATCCGGGAGACTCAGAAACATTTCCTGTTCCCTCTAGTCACACCTGTGTCCCTGTCCCAATACCCAGTCCTGCCTGTTTTGCCCTAGCCTGTGTCCTGTGTGGCCACCTCCTACAGGGTATGCTTCTGTCCCTGTTTCTGTTGTCCTTCTACCTGTCCATCCTGTTCTGGAGTATTTTATGCGTGTCCCTTCTATTGTACCTTTGGTCCCTGGATTTGTCTTTGATTGTTCCGTGCCCCTAGTCATGCCATGTATCTTGTCCTGTGTCCCTGATCCTGTCTATCTTGTGTCCTCTGGCCCTGTGTGTCTGCCCTGGTGTTTGGTTCCATTGTCTTGGCCCTTGTGTGTATCGTGTTCTGACTCTGTTGATATCCCATTTGGTTTCTCGGTCCCTGAGTGCCCTGTCTATACCCCCGTGCCTGGAATGTGTGCCTCGGTGTGGAGGTTACTGTCATATCTCTGCCCATCTCTTCCCTGTCTGACGCTAACAAGCCATGCCTCATCTTGCCTCTCGTTCCTCACCCTCGTATAGAAATAACTCCCAGCTGCCTGTCATAAGTTCTCTCATTTATCCCATATATATGTGTTTCCCATCCCTGTGTTCCCCAGTCCAATCATTGACATTGAACCCTCTGGTTGCCTGTGCCCTTTCTTGTTCCACTCCTCCTGTTTTTTATCCCTCACAATCTTGTTTTATTTCCAGTCTTTGTTCTTTGAGTTCAATAAACACCCTTTTTATTTCAGCACAACACCTGCTCTTGAGTCTTTTGTCCTGAAATGCGTAACAGAATGACTGGTCTCTGCAAATTGCCTAGCGGCTATCCCCGGGGGCCTCTCATGCTCCACATCTCAACTTGCACGCGTTCCCCTGCACCCTGCCTTCTCAACACTACTATTAGACCATTGGAGCTCTGACTACCAGGCAGTCATTGGTTGTTTGTGAGTGCAAATAGAGAATTAAAAGGCGAAAAGAATTGTTATATCCCTGCCCATCTCCTCCCTTTTATGGCCCTAACAAGCCACGCCTATCCGATTCCTCTTGACTTCCTAACCCTTGTGTGGAAATCACACCCAGCTGTCTCTGATTAGTTCTCTCATTAGTCAGGTATATACATGTTTCCCAGTCCTGTGTTCCCCAGTCCAGTCATTGCTATTGAAACCTCTGGTTGCCCTTCCTTGTTCCACTCCTCCCATTTTTCATCCCTCGTGATCCTGTTTTATTTCCACTCTCAGTTTTTTGAGTTCAATAAACCCCCTTTTTGTTTTCCCACAACCTCGTGCAGTTTGTGACAAGGATAAGGAATTGATTGTAAGACTATTTTTCACAGCTGAAAAATTGTCAAAAAAGGGCATTTGGCAAAGCAAAACTAATAAGCATAACAGTCCTTGTTTTTTTTAATTGTTACTTTACCTCCCATTTGTTCAAGTTTCTGGGGGAATGATCAGCATTTTGGTGAAACAGCAGTGTTTTGTTTTATGTAAAAGGTGCGTACAATTAAATGAGTGGGAGGCATTGCCTAAATGTATTATTATATATGATGAGAGAAAACCATCATAAATCCTAACAATGCACATACCGTTGGGAGGCTTGGAGTCCCACACTGATGGCAGGATGTTCTGAAATAATGCTGTCCTGATCGAACCCAAGACTCAACATCTGTTTGGCAGCACAGATTAATAATAAGTTAAAATTCACTCGTGACAAATGTCGCTTTTATTGATGTAGAAGGACCTATAATCTGACCATTTACAACAATATTTAATCATAAACAGCTGAACACACAAAATCCAAGGTTTTGAAATTCATGTCTATGTGTCCAGATTCACACAGAAATAAATGCATTTGGAGGTGTTTCACTTCTAATCATCTGATATAATGTATTGTCTTCCCAACTGATGATACCAGGACTACAGAGGTTACTTTGTCCTTAGTATGGCCTTAGATTAAATTTTAAAGAGTTGTCATCCTTTTGGAAAAAAAGCAATCTTCTTACCTAGAATAATATGTTGGTATAATCAGTTAGCTATTGACTCAAGGTAATTACCTTAAGCATAAGTGCTGGGAATGTCTTCAGAACTGTGATTTCTCAAGGCGTCATGTTAGATAGATTGATTTCAACTTTTGGTTCATTTTGTTAACCTGGAACAAAAATGAAACCATGATGTTTCATGCTGAGGTTAAGTACATTATGCACTATTTCTGCTGACTCTCGTATTTGCAGATCTGCTATGGAAATCCTGGTTGCCCAGGCTGTGGAAGGCTGTCTCATGTTGACGGTGTGAGCAGCAGCAGAGTACGTGTCAGGGAGTCGCCTCTATGTGCCCGCTTCCTGATTAACACTGACTAATCACAAAATGACACCACAGAACTCAAGAGCGTGTCCCCTGCCCATATTACAGCTGCAAATTCATGAATGTTTGCCCACCACTGGTGGCAGGAAAATCTGCTCTGAATAGGTATCGTAGTTCACTGCATAATATCGCTTTTGATATATGGGCTAAATCCAAGGATCTATTAATGTGCCAAGTTTGGCCTTAAACTCATATGCCTTCTGTCTGTGTGGAATTTGGCACGTGAGCCTCAGCAGAAATAGTGCCGATTTCTGCAGGTTCCCCTTGTATATTTGTACAAGAAATAGAAGCATTAGTATTGTTTATCACTGTTTGTCTTTAAATTCTGAGGAACAATGAAGAAAACATGTTTGTTTTCTTCTGACTCACTGGACCCGCTCATACTGAAGATATCATGGATGCTAGGGAGCTGTTTGCGGTTGTGCTGAAACTATGACGGTGAGAATTTGAGAAACATGGTGCATTTCTGGGAATTCTTTTGTTTATGAACCTCGAATTGGATCTCTTTTTTTTTTTCTTTCCAAAATTTTTCATTTTCTGTCAGTGAAAGGTTGCACTCACAGAGCATATTGTAACACATTCCAGCTAGCATATAACTCTGTGAGGGGGGGCTGCGCACTTTGGATCTCGCCCCCCAGCCCTGCGTGTGTTGAGTTTGCATGACTTTCCTCTAGCTAATCTGGTTTATTCGGGGGTGGTGTCTGGCTCAGTGGGTTAGGATGCTTTGCCTGTGATCAGAAGGTCGCCAGTTTGAATCATGGGGATCAGCAGAGCAATTTCACAGATGGGCCCAATTGCTCCAGGGACTTTCACAAGAATGTGAATCACTATGGATAAGGGCATCTGCTAAGTAAATAAAATGTAAAGGTTCCATCGGCTGTAAAAGCACAGTTGTGGTACAGTCCAGACTCGGTTTTGAATCCACATATGAATTGACAGTCTTGTTACATTCTCCGGTGAGCAGTCTTGCTACTCTTGACTCGGACTCAAACGCTTGTGACTCAGACAACCTTCCTGAGTGCTTCCAAGCCCAGTGTATGTCTGCAGACTTCATATTTCTTCCATGTTTTTCAGTATAGTGCACACACCCATACAGTCAACTCACAGCCTCATCATGTCTGTCAAGTCAGCGATTATCCGTTTTATGTACATATACCTTAAGGATTTCCTATGCAAGACATACAGTAAAAAGAAGCATTGCGGAATGTAAATATTGCTAATAATCATCTTAGGGGAGTAACGGTACACAAAATTCACAGTTTGGTACAAACGTCAGTGTTGCGTTTAAGGTTGGGTACAACTTTAGTATGGTAGGAAAATGGAACTTCTTTAGAAATTATTCCTTAATAGCTGCAAACTAAACACAATCACAATTATGAACAGTTGTAAGCTGAAGGTAATGTGTCTGTCAATGTGCCTGAATAACAAATCCTAAGAGATGCCATTTGCACAACATAGAATATGTACATTAAAAATGTACAATAAATAAATATTCAAAAATAAGCCTGCATTATAAGAAGCATGAGCTAAATCCTATGTTCTCTGCTATAAAATTGAGTCGCATATCTGTAGCAATAAACATGCCGAAAGTCATAGCTATTTTTTTTGGCCTGGTCTGAATTTCCTGGCAAAAACAACTTAAATGCCACGGGGAGACTAACTCGCAGAGGCTGTTGCTGCCTTGCTTTGGTTGTACACACACTCAAATTATGCCATTTTAAATGAGTCATCATCTTGAACATGTTTCCAACAACATATCAGAATTCGGTATAATCAAGCCGACAGTCTTGGTCTCATCAACTGTCCAGTATTGGTCTCCAGTTTGATTGGGAAGCCAAAATGTTCCCAAATGTTTGAATCGCATAATGTTTTCCATATTGAATATCTACTTGTGAATTTAGTTTCTGCATGTGTCAAGCAATGCATTCACTTGTTTCATTGTGTGATGTAACCGAACGGCACAAATACATGTACTGCTACAGCCTACATGTACCATTACAGCCTACATGTACCATTACAGCCTATATGTACCATTACAGCCTACATGTACCATTACAGCCTATATGTACCATTACAGCCTACATGTACCATTACAGCCTAATCCGTTACCAACAAAACATAAAGAGTTGTACAGTATGTAATGCTAGCAAATTCAGTTTGTCGAAAGGCAATGACTAACCAAGTGTCTAAGCAAAATTTGTTTTGTATAGTGATTTAGCAATATCTAACCGGCCTGTTAGCCAACGTCTTAAAAATATTATAATAATATAATAATTGCTGTACTTCATTAATCCCTGTGTCGGAAATTCTTTTTTTTACATCATCTACCTTGGTCTCCAGAGAGACTCAGGTGAGAGTGAAGTTTGGCATCAGATCACAGGGTCAGTCAGTGTTCAGCACCCAGCAGGAGTTTTTCTTCATCCACATTGTACTTCAAAAAAAGTTACAAAATGTTTAACAAAAAAAAAATCCTTGAAAGGAACTTTGTATGGTTTTATGCATGTTCTTTGGTTCCAGAACCAATTTTAAATATATTCAGCAGGATGAACGCATGTTACAATGAAACATTAAATAATAATTAATCCAGGAAGCAGTAGAGGTGTGCATCTGTTAAGAACATAAGAAATTTACAAACGAGAGGAGCCCATTCGGCCCACCAAGCTCATTTGGGGAGAACTTAACTAATAGCTCAGAGTTGTTAAAATCTTATCTAGCTCTGATTTAAAGGAACCCAGGGTTTTAGCTTGCACTACACTAGCAGGAAGACTATTCCATACTCTAACTACACGCTGTGTAAAGAAGTGCTTTCTCAAATTCAGTTTAAAATGTTCTCCTGCTAATTTCCACTTATGGCCATGAGTTCTAGTATTTAAACTAATATTGAAGTAGTCAAAGAAATTTATTTCTTAATTGACAATACAGTGGTACCTCAGTTCTCGAACTCATTAGAACTTGAATTTCTTAAAATTCGAACCATCCAGTTTGGAAAAAAAATTACCTAGAACTCGATCTGAATCTCAGAAGTCAAACCGTGAGCGCCGACCTAAGATAACTTGTACGCACATCTCTCAGTGGAAACAAAGGGTAACGCTTCAGTCTCAGCCTCGCATTCGCTGTGAAGGCATCCTGCATGTTTACACTAGCTGAATACATATATTTAGACAGTAAAAATACACAATGATAGACAATAACAGTGATTATTATTATATAATAAAATACATTTAGCAATGAAGGTTTCTTTATTTTAATATAATAATACATTTGATTATAATAATATTGTCATGCCCAGCAGGGACAGAACAGAGACAAAGGTGCAGACATCAGAGTATTGGGGAATCCATCCATCCATTTTCAAACCTGCTTATCCTACTGGGTCACAGGGGGTTCAGAGCCTATCCTGGAAGCAACGGGCACAAGGCAGGGAACAACCATGGACAGGGGGCCAGCCCCTTCGCAGGGCACACTCACACGCCAGTCACTCACACAATACAATACAATAACCCGACTGGGGAAACAAACTGAAACGCGGACTAAATAAAGAGGACTAATGAAAACAACCAGAAACAGCTGATCAAACGGGGATTCCACACGAGGTTAACTAGGGGGCGTGGCACACAGAAGGAGCAGGCGATCGGACATTGTTTTTTTTAACTTTACACATTGTTTGGATGCATTTATTTTCTTACTTTACAAATTACTGTTTTGATAAATG
>JAODJW010000030.1:193275-209184 GCA_026777045.1 Hyperopisus bebe | reverse complement strand
CGATCAGAACTCAAACTTTTTAGGATTCGATCTGGAGTTCTGAACGGATTAAGTTCGAGTTCTGAGGTACCACTGTAGTTATTTCTTAGTTGTAGGTCATTTGAAATTTATTTAAATTATTTCTTTTTTGAGGTATTTGTTTAATCTTCAATGTATTGTTTTTGAATTCAGGTTCATGGTCTAGAATTGAACTTGTGGTTTTGACTCGGACTCAGCTATCCAGCCCCGGTAATGGACTCTGTCTCGTCTCAGACTCGCCCCCCTGTTGCAGTTTTGACTCAGCTAAGGTGGACTTGAACACAAGACTGTGTAAAAGTACTCTGAAGGCAGTCCTTGCTTGAGTATATCAGCGAGTGTACTTAGGTGTTGGCATTTCCATCTAAATAGTTTAATTTAAAAAACCTCATGGCATATTATTATTATTGTTTTTAATTTCATCTTATTTTAATCATGGCATTTGAGTTATTAAAGTTATTACACATAGACAGCCCACCTCCTGAGATGCCGTGTAATCCATATTTTATAACTCCTCCTCCAGCCGATTGTTGATGAAGCTTCATTTCGGTGTGGAATTCCATTCAGACACTAACGTGTTTTCATTGCTAAAACAGATACGTCTGGGCACACGCGCATTATGTTGGCCTTTGTGATAAAGCAGCCTAAGTCTCAGTGTTAATGTGACATTACAACTGTGGAAGTGTGGTATCAGTGCTTCCGGTGAAATTAGAAATTAAACGCATGAAGAAGTGATATTAGTATAAAAGGAAGAATTAGTGTGGGCAGCTCATCTCCAACAGAGCACCCAGACTTGGGGTCTGGCCGGTGGGATTTTCTGCAGAGTTGACTAAATATAGATTACAGTAATTTACTTTCAAACAACTCATTTTCTGTGTTTGACATGTCCATTAACCCTGGCTAGAAAAGTCATTAATTTTTCACCAATGAAGACATTACTCATTTGAGTGCCTTTCATTAGCATCCATGTTGCAGCGGAAGCAATCGGCCCGGGACCGTGCTGCCCTGCTCAGACGCTAACAGGTAGCCTAGCCTACCTCCTCCTTAGTGCACGCTTTCATTGTTCGGCGCAATATAAGGTAATTAAGCATCTTCAGCTATGCTTGGCGCTCTCTCTGGATTTGAAAGAAATAGACCTGTCAGTGTTTAGGCATAGGAAACTTGACAAATGGAAAGGGCTGATCTATATTCCCCGTGTCCTGCTCAGTGTTGATGGGGGTTCTGAAAACAGGCCATTTGTCCATCTTTGTTTTGGTCATCGTTTAACGTCGCAGGTACACCTCTCTGTTTTTGGTGCAGCAGTACTTTTGCGGCTCCTATCTGGAAATTATCACATAATACTAATTGTTACATTAATGGTCATGTAATTAAAACTGCAAATTAATCACACTGGGATAGATAACAGTAGTGCATCACTGTAAAGGGGGTTTATATCTTATACAAATATTGCCGTCATTGGGCTCACGTGACATCTCAGAGCCTCAGACCGATTGCAAACCACGTCGGTAATAATCTAGAACATGTGAACGGTGCTTAAGAAAGTCACCAGTGCCACTGTGGAGTCCTTGTATCCTTCAAGGGCACTTCAGTTTAATGTCATGAAGGAAAGATCCCTTCAGGTTAATCCTCGGCTCGCTACCTGTCAGCGAGAAGCCAAATAAAACCTGGGAAATAGCAATCGGGAGATATAACGCAGCACAGTGTCTGTCCCCTGCACAACAGGGTGACTGAAAGCAATGGGCACAAACTAACTACCCCCAAAACAAACAGTGGTGAATCCCTTTAACCCCCTTTTTGGGAGCTGTTAACTACGGTGGAAGTGTTTGGATGGACAGGGCCGCGCGGGAGCGTGGCAGGCGAGGGTCCGCTCTCTGCAGAATAGCCATCGCTCTGATGGCTGCCTCATTGTTTGCTGTCATGCCTGGCAGTTCTATTTTCCCATGTGTCAAAGCCACAGAGGGAGAGTGAGAGTCTCTGCTCCCCAGCTCTGGAGTCCGATGCTTCAAGGTGACCGGTCATGGAGATCTGAGGCAGCCCCTGTTTGGAATGGGGTGACGTGACAGTGACAGTGACAGCACATGAATGCGTCCGTTTTTATACCCACTAGCGAAATTAAATGGGAAAGTGACGTGTTGAGTTTCTGAAGCACGTGAATGGGGGAGATCTGTTCCATTGCCAGTGTTATTCCAATCGCACAATGACTGATCCTACAGGTCTGGCAAATTGTTAGGCCCTTGAATATAGTCTATAGGAGCTAAAGCAGTGACTTGATCAATATGTAAATAATTTCACAGGAAAATGAATGCAGTACAATGATGTACAGTTCTGACTATTGATCCCAATATAAGGGGAGCCGGCCAAACCAGCCAAAGCAAGGCCACATCCACACGGTCATGGAAACTTTTTCACATGAAGGAGGAAACAAATATAAGCACAAAAACGCTGTTGATCCAAAACTGGCGTGAGGCTGTGGCAGAAGGAAATGCATTAAGATCTGCTGTATAAATAGAATAGATAATGGATTGGAGAGCAATATTATATTTATCCAACTCAATAAAGCAAGACGAGGAAGATTAGTCTATTCTGGAGATAATGGCACATCACCTCAACCCATTAGATGGCGACTCTCTATAAAAATATACAGCGCGGTACAGCGGGATGCCGTGCGCGGACTCCTGTGGGCCACCCAGCGCACGATTGCTTGTGTCAGCCCTCTGCTGTTCCATGAAAGTCACCTTTCTGCACGTTGTCTCTTCACATTAGGGGAATCCTGGGGAGGGGTGGGAGTGTGTGTGTGTGTGTGTGTGTGGGGGGGGGTTCTTGCCTCTCCAGAATTCCAGCAGCCAGGTGGGCTCGTTATTCACGTCGGATCGGCGTCGGGAGGGAGATGACAGACCTCACGTCTTGTACCTGCCATTAGATTAATTCTGCTCTATTAGCGCGAGGGGAGCAGCTCGTTTCAAAGTGCATTAAACATTCGCGGATCAATTAGCTTGGAAAGGCATAACCTTGGCGCAAGGAGCACACGCACAGACTGATCTGGGACCTGTGCTACGGGTTCTATCCAGAAGGGCCTCCTCTGGCCTGCTGCATGTCCTCTTCTGACACCCATCATACATGGGGAGCTGACATGCACTTACACATCCTCGCCTGATGTCTATCCTGCTGTTTTGCTGTTGATTCGTTTCCTGATACCTGAACAGAATGAGCAGGATGAGCAGGATGAGGGAAGGCCGAGTCAAGTGGTTCTGTGTGTGGTGTGGAGTCCAGCAAGGTACAGATCTGCCCAGAAGGTCACGGGTTCAAATCCCATGGCCTGCCCAGTAATCATATCGCTGTTGGGCCCTTGAGGAAGGCCCTTAACCCCAGCTGCTTCAGGGACGCTGGCTGACCTGCTTTCTGATCCCAAGCTGTCCTCTCTTGTACATTGCTTTGTGTAAAAGTGTCCATAAAATAAACGCAATGAAAGGATACAGGCTCTCCATGCCTGCTTCAGCTCATCTTTTAAGACTGCAAAGTCCTTGCAGAATGTCCTAGACATTCCTGGGCAATTTGTTCTGCTTTCACTGTGACTGATAAGGATGGATTGCAATGAGTGTCGTGAATTCGCACTCGGCCCAGAGACGGAGCTCCTCCTCGCCGGGTCTAACTGCAGCGCTTGACGTGCTGCCCTGCTTTCCTCGCAGATGCCGCGTTAATCAAGGCTTCGCGGTGACGCTGTCCGAGGCGTCCCACGCTTTACAGATCTTACGACCTGAGGAGTAGCTGCCTCTTATATTTGGGGCTGCAGCCTTTCTGATTACAGCATGAGTGTCTCTTATTGGACTGTCCCTGATTAAAAGGCTGAAGGAGTATAAGAGTGAGGGCCTCACATCAGAGGCAGCTGTGAAGCACTTTGCACGTTTCAGCAACATACTAATGTTGTTCACTTCTCAGGGTTTTTTGCTTTTAAAAATTTGACCTGTAAGAGTTACTGCCCTTGGGCGGCCACATATTGCACTGTCACACTATCATTCTAATCTTGCCTCTGTTTATGCGCGGCTTGCATATTCTTCTCAGATCACATGGGTTTCCTCAGGAGATCCTGATTTCCACCTGCAACCGGAAGATATTCACTCAGGCTAGGTTGTGTCCATGGGGACCCTAATGTATGATTGTGTGTGTGTGTGTGTGTGTGCTTGTATGGATTAGGTTTATATTACATTGTGGGGACCAAATGTCCCCCATAATGTAATAAAAACCAGTTTTTTTGAAGATGTGGGGACCATTTTTCAAGTCCCCACAAAGATCTGTGGATGCAGTCAAAAAAGTAAAAGCGCCAAAATTCTCATATTTTGTTTGGTTACATATGGGTAAGCTTAGGGCTGGGTAGGGGTTAAGGTCACCCTGTTGGGATTAGGGTTTTCCCCGTAGAAATGAATGAAGAGTCTCCACAAAGATATAATTCCAAACCTGTGTGTGTCAGGGTTTTTATTGTTAAGGAAAACTAAAATTATATTCGAACATTTTGGAAAACAAATAAAATAAAATTATAAGAACTACAACTAAATAAAAGCTAAAAATATTGCTTCTGAAATAAAATAAAAACAAATGTCAAGTACATTTCAGTACCGTTTCCTAATACTGTTCAGCTAATGTAATTATTATTATTATTATTATTATTATTATTATTATTATTATTATTATATCTTTCGAATTTGAACCACAGAAAAAGCCAATGGGACTATACTGCAGCATTTTGTCTAGACTTAAAATCACTTAAAGTGAAACTGAAACTAAAATATATAAAAACCAAATAGAAATATGTCTTTAAAATAAAAACTACTAAAACCACATCAAAGACTAAGTGAAACTCAACTGGATTTCAAATACAATTTGAAAATAATATAATTGATACGTTATTGATCCCGGTGGGAAAATTCTCTTTACGCCACTTTGTAGGCAAGAGTAAGCTGGCCGTGAATATAAAATGTAAATTAAATTTAAAAATCAAAACTATAATAATACAGCATGTATGTGGCCTGAGATGGAGCAGCATCCTGTCCAGGGTCTCTCTGTGATTTCTGCTGCCTGGGGGCATCTCCAGGCCCCCAGAGCCCCGACCACAATAAGCGGTTAGAACATGGGTGGATGTTACTGTCCTCAGAAAAACAAATCTAAGAAATCTGTATTTGGCAGAGGTCTGCTGCAGAAAATGGTTAAAATGCAGATAGTGATGCAAGAATAAAATGCAGTGATAGTGATACAATAATTGATCATTAAAGATCTTAAACATTTTTGACTATGTGAATTGTGATCAATTTCCTGATTTCCTTAAACAAGTCAGTTTTCTGTCAGTGTAAAAATAAATCAAATGTAACATGCAACGAATGAAACCATAAGTCATTTTAATAAAAGTAGCAGATATGTCAGCACATCCATCCTTTTTGCCATATATTACAAGATCGCAGTGTGTGTACTGTACATATTGTACATACTGTACATTTCTTTGTGGTTCTATAATATCATGGTTAAATAAACAATAAGCTGAAGATTTCCCTTGAAATGCATCGCTCCAGACCTGAGTGCTGGTTGTTGCTGTGGTCGGGTCACAGTTCTCGTCTGAAATCAGCTCCAGCCTCGCAATTGGACACGTGGATCTGGCGCATGTGGAGAATGATGGAAGGATATGACATGGTACATTATATGGCAGTTAAGTCTAATGTCTGATGTCAAAGGTCAAATCCAGCAGTTTACAAACTCCCAGTGACTCTTGTTGACATCAGAGCTGGCAGCCCTCCCTCCTTAGGCTGCCCCCCATTGGAGTCAGTTTTTATTATAATGTGCTTCCAAATAGCAATTTAATAAAGAAACATATGACACATGGCTGGAAAGTCCCTCAGGATATCAAGAGTGTAAAATCGTAACTGTGTGGAAAAGGAATTTGAGGACTTGAATTGGAAAACTGAATACTTAATGCCATAACGAAAATCAGTCAGATCACTAGGAAAATCATGGCCCAGTAAAGCATGGCTAATGGCCTCATCTGCTTATTCATCTTGTCTAACGAC
This sequence comes from Hyperopisus bebe, assembly GCA_026777045.1. NCBI lineage: Eukaryota > Metazoa > Chordata > Actinopteri > Osteoglossiformes > Mormyridae > Hyperopisus > Hyperopisus bebe. The sequence goes on along the minus strand of JAODJW010000030.1, from coordinate 203,119 downwards.
GCTGAGGTGTTTCGTTAAAGGCTGCTGTGTCTGTATCTGCCCGGCAGCTGGCATGACGCCGGGGCGTTGTGTGCCATCGACGTGGCCACGTCGCAGGCCTCAAAAGCCCTTTTTCTACACATCTGCCTTTTTCAGTATCTTCATGTCATCCCTGAGGTTCCTTTGAAGGTGTTTTCATTTAATCTTTTCGTAAGAAGATTCCAGCGTGAGGTCACAGATCACATCAAGGCTGTTTTCCGACTCAGTGACCATTTAATCAAGCTAAAGTCAATTCACAGTGCCCTGTCTTGGCCTTCTTTGTTCCTGGCGTGCAGAGGTGGCGTCAGTCAACAAAGAGCAGAGAATCCCATTGCTGGGAGCTGTAGAGGTCGAGTGGATGTGTTATGTTCCCTAAAATGCGCTGCGTTTCCCGTTCTGCTTGTTATGTAAAGTGACCTCTCAGGCTGCTCTTGTGAAAAATATTCAGGTCGAAAAATCAGATTCACTTAAATGTCCCCAATACCGACTCCTGTGTTTATATTCACAGTGGCTAAGAGTAACTTTAAGCTATTCTGGAAAGTCCCCATTATGACATAGATAGCAGCTTATTAACAGATACTCATTATTTATAGTTGATGTTTTATTGAGTTTATGTTCGTTATATACAGTTTATGTTTCACTGAGATAGATGACACAGTTCTTACAACTGCCAATGAGCTAATTAGCTGATCATTAACAAACATACAAGTGTATGTGTATGTATCTTTATGTGTATGTTTACTAATTCATTGTTGGAGCAACAGAAGTCTGTAATTTGTGTAGCAATTCCTATGAGATGCTTTGAGGTGTAATTAATACTGAGCCCATGGCATGCAAAAACATGTAAAATAATGAGTATTAGGCAATGACAGTTGCTTTTGTATAATAATGTAATAACTTTTGTATTAATAATGTCATTTTGAATGACCATCATAATGATCATACCTTTTTTGGTTTTAATAAAAAAAATAATAATAATAAATAAACCTGGTTGAATACCTTGCAGTGGTAGGTGGAAAAGAGCTTCTTGTACTGGTGTGATGTTTGGTTGCTCCATTACTTCTTGTCCCCACGCTGTGTTTGTCTTAGTTCCTTCTTGCTTATCACCCCTCCTTTCTTTAAGAGTTTAGCTCTGTTCCAATGTCACGATGTGTTATGTCTGAAACGTCTTTGCTTTGAATGCCATGGTAAAAGGTAGGTTTCTCATATCTCCCATAGGTGCTCACCTGCACCCTGAAATTGGTCACACAGGGCACGCAGTGTTCATTGTAATAGACCAAATCCCATTGTTCATTGTAATGGACTGAAACCCATTAGGCTGATAAGCTTATAAGTGTGTCTGGGCAACTGTGCCAACAGAGATCAACCTCAGGATCCGGGAGGCGGATTCTGAGTAAAAAGACCAAGCTGACTTCTGCAGTGTGGTTATATTAGTAATACTAATAATACTAATGCTAATTTTAATGCTGCCCGCACTAAACTAAGTGGGGCGATTCAAAGGTGTGTGTGGTGTTAAAACTTACGTTCTAATTATAAAAATAAAAGCATTACAGCAGCCAAGATGCTAAGAGGAATAATTTCTGCTTAAGGGCAAGGCTGCTTCCTGCTGTAAGCAAACACCCAGGAAGTGACTTGGGACTGGCTGGTGCCTGGGGTCGTGCCCCCAAATGCTTATTTACACATGGCTGTGTGTGTGGCAGACGGTGCTTTGCTTTGGTACACAGCGTCTCGCTGGCCGTGCTGTGGTGCTCTCCCTCAGAGCTCACTACGACAGCCAGGCTGTCCGGCCTGTGGCAATGAGGCCGGGCTGAACACCATCAGGGCTGATGGACCAGCGAGACACTGGGGAGACGCTGCGAGAAGGGCAAGTCACGGAACCGGCGTCATCCGGGGGGGTCCCTGGGATTCGTGACACTCTGCCAGACGGATACTTTGTGATCTGACCCGTATGTCACTCACTACTCCGCCATCGAGTAAGGAGTCTGCCATTCATACAGGGGCAGGGGGATACGACGTGAATAATTTGCATTTCTTAAAATTCATTACAGACACCCCTTTACATTTATGGTTTCTGCTATTCGTGAGTCGGCCGTGAACAGTTAAATGGGAATATTTTGGGAGCTTGCCGAAATATCACGAAAACTCACATTAGCCAAAAAAAATATCGAAAATGCTTTGGATCACATAAAATCATATAATATATAAATATTAATAATATATACTGTAATATCTGTAGTGTAAGTGCATGCTGTATGTTTAATATTAAAAGTCTTGGCTTGGGTACGCTGTGCATCTTTGTCTCAGCAGCAGACCCCCCACATGGTAGCTGTCTTTGTGAACTTTTGAACTTTTCAGTGCGGCTAATTTAGCATATTTAATAAAGAGGTGCAAAACATAGTGTTCCCAGTGCTTGCAGTTGTGCTTACTTTGTACATACAGAGGAATAATTTAGATGATTTGTATTTTATATAAAAAGGTCTTAATATGAAATATTTAGTTTGACATGCAAAATGTACAGTACAGTACGATTTGTTTAGAAATAGGTGTAATAATAAATAGAATTTTAATGTTATCTTTTAGGCTAGCAGACTGTTGTGAGTTTAGGTGAGAGGTTCTTATTACAGTGGTACCTCAGAACTCGGAATTAATCCATTCAGAACTCTGGACCGAATCCTAAAAAGTTCAAGTTCTGATCGAATTTTCCCCATAAGAAATAATAGAAGACCAATGAATTGGTTCCAGGCCCCAAAAAATTACACCTAAATATGTTTTTTTTTTTTGCATTTAAACACAAAATGAACTGGATAAAACAAGAAGAGCATGTACTGTACTAAACACATCTAAGCATATTTATCAAAACAGTAATTTTTAAAGTAAGAAAATAAATGTATCCAAACAATGTGTAAAGTTATAAAAAAAACTGTGTGTCCTGCCCCGATCGTCCGCCCCTTCCATGTGCCACGCCCCCTCGTTAACCCCGTGTGGGATCCCCTTGTGATCAGCTGTTTCAGGTTGTTGTTTTCCCAGGTCGGTCATTGTATTGTCCGACTGCGTTTTGCCTGCCTTACCTGTAATTAAACGTCTGCGCCTTTGTCTCCATTCTGTCCCCGCTGGGCACGACAATATTATAATTATTATTATATTGTTATTAATATTAAAATAATTAATAAGAAATCCTTACTTTTAAATGCATTTTATATAATAATAATTACTGTTGCTGTCTAACATTGTCTAAATGTATTTTTACTTTCTAAATATATGTATTCAGCTAGTATAAACATGCACAATGCTATCACAGCGAATGTGAGGCTGAGACTGAAGCTTTACCCTTTGTTTCCACTGAGAGACATCCCACGTGACTCATTTCCCCATGCCTACAAGTTATCTTAGGTCAGCGTTCACGGTTTGACTTCTGAGATTCAGATCGAGTTCTAGGTATTTTTTTTTTCAAATTGGTTGGTTCGAAATTCGAGTTCTAATGAGTTCGAGAACTGAGGTACCACTGTATTTGCAAATTTTTATGTTTGCAGGCATCTTCCTTCCCTCGCAAATGTGGAGGGGTTACAGCATATTAATCATTGTCTCTAACTAATTTCAGAGTAAGACTTGTTTAAATTCAAAAATACTGTACAAGTTCAAGCTGTCTAAGTTGCAGCACAGTGTGTGGCTGCCTGGGATGTGAACAGACGTTGTGGTCAGCATGATGTATTCATCACCTCTCCAGGGCTGTGGGCTACACACTTGTCTCAGCTCACTCTGTGTGGACGTCCTGTCTGTAGCTTTTCTTGGGGAACTCTGGTTTCCTCCTGCAGGTCAAAAACATGTTGTTTAGGCTGATTGGTGTCTCTAAATATTGCATCATGTGTTCATGTATATGTTACATTTTAGGGACCAAATGCCCCTACAATGTGATAAAAACCTGTTAGTGTGTGTGTGTGTGTGTGTCCGTGTGTCCGTGTGTGTATGTGTGCGAGCGGGTATACCTAACACAATGTTCTCATAACGTGATAAATATCCGTTTTTTTTTTTTCCCCTTATGGACACTGGTTTCCTCTATTTTATAAAAATCGGTGACTGCTATGAAAAAACTAAAAATGCAAACACTCTTGTACTTTGTTTGGTTACTTATGGTTATGGTTAGGGCAGGGTAGGGGTTATGGTTGTCATAGTTAGCGTTAGCATTTTTCCCATAGAAAATCGTCTAAATACCACTCAGCTTAAGTTGCTTAGCTATGCACGCAATTAAAATGCCATCTATTCTAATTGTGTTTTGGGGGTTAAATGGAGCTACTTTTGTTTGTTAGAAGATTCAATTGCAAACATGTAAACTGATGCTTTAATGAATACTAAAATATGCAATCAAACTGCAATTAAGTGTGTCCAAAATGGTATTTGGTGTCATTGTCATTTTGGTGAATAGGTTGTGGTTAGTTTGTGACCGTCCCTGTGACAGCATAATGGCTGGATGCCTGCTACCAGACAGAGAAATAGGAGATCTCACGCGGCTCCGAGCCTCACAGAGCCCGCACAGCCTCCAGTGCTCTTCTGTTTGCCTGATTTTTTGGGTCCTTCTGGATGTTTTCTTTATTGCTTTCATTGATTTTGACTTGTGTTTTTAGCTCGCTCAGAGTATATTGTTTTTATTTAGTCAGTTTTATAAAGAAACTTTCCTTTTGTGTGTGAGAGTGTCTGTTACTGGAGGCGGTGCCGTTTGCCAGTCACTGCCATCATGGGGGATCAGAGTGGTGTTTGTGTGCCTATTTATAGGCGTGTATGTGTCTGTGTGTTTTAATAGCTTTGCAGGGTCTTTTCTAGGGAAACTCCAGAAAGGACCTTGTAAGGTCACTCACTAAAGGATTTTTTATGGTTAGACTTTTTTTTTTATTCAAAATTTTATATATCGTTTTCGTATTACATTTGATATTTCTGAGTTTTGTTGGGGTGAAATCTGTAATCATACACTGAATCATAGAAAGTGAACGTGAGAGTGTCTTGCAGTAAGACACATATATGTGTGTGTGTGTGTGTACCTCTGTGTGAGTGTACCTGTGTGTGTGTGTTTCTGTGTACTTGCATGTGTATGTACACGTGTGTGTGTGTGTACCTCTGTGTGTGTATCTTTGTTTGTGTGTGTACCTCTGTATGTGTGTACCTTTGTGTATGTGTCTACCTGTGTGTGTGTGTGTGTACCTCTGCATATGTGTATTGTTTTCCTGTGTGTTTATGTGTGTGTATACCTCTGTGTGTATGTATCTGTGTATTCCTGTGTGTGTGTTTGTACCTCTGTGTGTGTATATATCTGTGTGTGTGTGTGTAACTCTGCGTGTGTGTACCTCTTCTTAGCGCCCTTGGCCCCATTCCCATGTCCCACTGCATCTCCTCTGACTCGCAGAGACCCTGTGGATCTGCATCAGTCAGACACCTGGCTGACATGTGCCCCTGCACTCTGTCAGTCAGGTGGGATGGGGGGGGGCTACTTCCTGCAGCCTCTGCGGATCTCCGTCTGGCTTCGGGTTGCTTAACGCTGTGTTTGCCACTGCGTGAGTGTTCTCTGCGGCATGGGGAGGTGCGTGTGGGCTGGGTCACCAGGGGTCACATCGCACAGACAGAGAATCTCCTCCATCTTACAACGCTGTGCATCTTCATTGTCGCGGCTGTCGGGAATAAGCTCCACCTCATTCGTTATTGATTCCGATATCCAGTGTGGTCATTTCCGGCTGAACAGGAATGCGGAGCAGATTGAGCTGAGGAGGCTTCACTGGGCACATGTGCGCCTGCAAGCCGAGTTGCATTTATATAATAGTGTTTCGCACTTATTAAATCCTTTAGTAAGTAATGCACTTTAAAGCTGCCGATGCTTGAGCGTGTGACCATGTGGATGTTTGGCGCAGCGCCGCTCGGACCGTGCCTATGCAGCTCAGGTGCTACGGCGCGTGCCGCTCATCCTGACAGAGGCGAGCATCGCCGGGGCTCCTCCGCATTCATTTGTCTGACGCCTGTCTTCTCGCGGTACGTGTCTGCGAGAGCCCGGGCTTGTGAGGACATCCTCCATCAATCACAGCCGCTCAGGCTCGCCGATTTAAATATTTCATTGGATGGGGCCAGACCGTGCCAAGGATGGCGATGCATTAGAGAGAGAGAAAGAGAGAGAGAGAGAGAGAGAGAGAGAGAGAGATGCGGATGGTCATGTTTCACAGGGACGAACGGGCCAAGGAGATGGCTGGCGTGAGCCCTGGCCCTGGGGCTTTCCTGTTCATCCTTTTATGTTCTGGGTCTTCTCTATTTTAACATGTGAACCTTGCCTCTTTAAGCATCAGTACTAATAATAACAATACTACTATTATTACTACTGCCACTACTACTACTATTACTACTACTGTGTCTGTGTCTGTCCATGCATGTATGTTTGCATGTGTGTGCATGAGTGTGGGGGGTGAGGGGGTTGTGTCTCCCTCTGTTGCCTGCGTACATGCATGTGTTTACACCCTTTACTTCATTTTACCCTCATCACTCTCAGATGTGGGTATAGGTGACTGCATATGTTATTCAGACCCTAAGTATTATTTGCTAGCTGAGGATGGAGAAAAAAGCAGCGGATGCGTTATGATAATAAAAACAAATCACCAGCGTGGCACTTATGTAAATTTAACATCCAACAGGGAGGTTATTTGAATATAATAAACGGAAACATAACCAAGATGGATGCCGGTTTTCTGAACTTATGGATCGCCCTCTATTTCCGTTCCTTTCCAGATGAGAGATGGATCAAAAAGTTGTTTTTTGTATTTATCCGTGGACAGTTGTGCCCTGAGTAGCTGTGGCCGGCCTGTTTTTTTATGTACGTTCCTTGATTCTGTTTTGTGTGTGTTTGTGTTTATTGATTTGTTTTTCTCAGAATCAATGGAGGGTGTGGTATTCTCCATGCTTATCAGTGTCTAATCTATCAAGTGCAGAATACCATCGCTTTTTGTTACGGATGATTTTCCAAAGGTTACTCTGTGCATTAATGCAGACTCGCTTTCCATAAACAGCTAGGTGTTTTATGAATCGTGATCCGTATCAGGAGAGGAATAGCATAAAAGCATCACAAAAGGCCATTAAATACTCAATCACCCCCTCTGTGATTCTTTTTTTTTCTGCTTCAGTTGTTGCCAGAGCACTTTTTCAGGTGATCTGTGAACCAGCCCTGTCCTTTTCACCCACTCACCCACCCTGACTCTCAGCTTTCAGCCCTTCCGCCCCCCTCGCTCCCCTGCAGGACCACGTGTGGTGAAATGCGCCATTTCCCCCCATCGTTCCCGTTTCCTTCCAGCACATGCAGACAGAGAGGCCCCGGGAGCGGTGCGGCTGCGTAATAAACTACATGCCATGTCTTAACAGCCTCCCTCGGAGGCGTGCGGCCTGGCGCGCCCCATGCATATAGATGAGCCCTCGGTGTGGGAGATCGCTTTGTTACAGCCTCTCAATCACACTGCAGTGCTGAGACGGTGGCGGCCGCCGGGAGCAGTCTGCTTCTGCCGCACCGCAGCCCCCGCCGGCCCTTTGTCTGCGCAGAGGACTTATAAAAAATAAGATGGGGTTAAAGGAGGGGAGCACGTGAGCAGCCCTCTGCCGGTGCTGATTAATTAATGAGGCTGTTACCTCCCGGATGGCAGAGCCGCGTCTTAGTGAGATTGATATTCTTCAGAGGCGTTAAGCTACTCATATTGAGATTTCTCAACAGCCGCTGCTGATCTGGCAAGGTCACCGTGTCACGCTACCTTTGGGAGTGCTCTGAATTAAAATGTTGACCTGTGACATCACTTCCTGCTAACGCAGCACTGCTGTCAGGGCTGTGATGCCGTAGGATCCTCCTTTCTAGCGGAGTCGCAAACCCTCCAATTTCAGCTCTCTCTTTGTTCTGGACATTTAGTGCTTTTTTAGGTGCTCAGATGCTGAATTTGGCCCTCATATCCAGACTGACTCCTCCTTTTCCCGAGTGTGTCCCTCCTCCATCAGTGCTCAATGTTCTGAGTGCCACCCAGCACTCTGTCAATTTTACCAGATGTTTAGAACAGATGTTAATATGTGACCACCTGCAGGAAGAGAGAACACGCCTGTCCTTTTTCTCATTAAAACGCAAAAGGCTCAATTGCCATTGGCCATCATAGGAATCCCCCCTCTTGTTTGTTTCTCATATTCGTATGTATCCCATAATGCTGAGGGAGAGCACCTGCTGGCTGTAGGTTGCTGTGTTATTTATAGTCGGGATCCTGGGTTCGGTCTCAGATGCTGGCACTTACCCTCCAGACAGTGATGCATTATTAATCTCAAAATGACTCATATTTTGCCCTGTGGGGTTTGGCAGTGTGTCAGCCTTGACCAAGGGCTGTATTGTAATTAATGCAGATCTGGGCAAAAGCAAAATAACATATTTACTTTAATGCTTTCTGTTACTTGCGTGCTGAAATGTCGCCAGCAGCTATATCAAAACACACTTGACACGGGGCACGGGCTGAACAATGGGTTTGGAGATCCACGGCAGATTGGCCCTCTCCGACGCCCATCTGCCACCCTGCCATGCCATTGGCTGCTTTCCCAGAGGTCGATGGGACTTGAAGTTGAAATTGAAAAACGATTGGTGTGAGCTGGAAGAGGGAGCAAGGCAAGAGCACAGAGGGGCACCAAGCTACAGAGGCATTAGTCTGACTTGGTTGTGCCATGGTTTTGCATGGGGTACCAGAATGGGGAGAATCGGAAGCTGAACTTGCCCCGTTTCAAACTGAGCCCGGTGCGGTTAGAAGGTGACAGTCACCACCTCTCACTTCGGGTGGGGGGAGGTCATATAAATTCATGAGTATATTAAACTTCTTATAATTTTAAAGGTGTTTTAAAATTAGTTCAATTTAATTATAAATATTTTTGTGTGGCACCATTTATGACACAACTGTCCCAAGGCACTAAAACAAAAATGTGTGGCTATATGTTATTAGTGCATAGATCAAAATGGTTCATGCTACAGGGAGAAAGAAAAGAAAAAAGCTGGAATATTAGTCTATATTAATACATTTATAAATAATCGATATAATCTCTTAATATACTGTGTCTATATAATATGGAGTCAAAGCTGACTTTGAATTTAACTATAAATCATATACACAATTTTTTTGGCCTTCAAACTGACTGAGATCTATGAAATCCTGAAGTATGGAGATTAAGATGCAAATGCACAGGAGGCACATGCACAATTTGTAAAATGAGTACAAATGTTTAAAAAACCTGTCAATTGGCATCCAGAGACAAATAGTTTGCCTGCTTTCATTGTTCGCTTGTTACACATTTTCTGTTGAATTCGATGAGCTTTCGGTGTATCTGCACCTGCTCATGTCCCCTCAGGCGGACCTCAGAGGCGAAGACTTCTGGAGCAGTGACGTCGAGATGTTCTCAATCTTTTTGGCCTAAAACTCTTCAGATGTGACGTTGCCCGTCTCGACAACTGCAAAACATGCTCAATTAAAATAAGAAGAAAAGTAATGCGACCGTTTAATTGCATTAACATAATGCCTTCTAACGATCATTAAGCGCACCAAAATAGTCATGATAATAAAGCAATTACTATTTTGAGAGCACAATTAGCCCAGCACCTTTTTGATGCTATAATTACAACATGCAGATGGATACTCACAGAGATTTGGTCTGTGGAGAAGTGAGATGCGAAAGGATGAGGGCAGTGAAGACAAATAGGTTGTCTGTAAAAAGTCATTTCTGCCAGTGGGGAACTATGGTGTGGTAGCTTGGAGAGCTGGGCCTTACAACCGTCTTGCAGCCGTGTGTGTGTGTCTGTGTG
>JAODJW010000030.1:180965-192080 GCA_026777045.1 Hyperopisus bebe | reverse complement strand
CTGGGCGGAGGGGGTGTGTGGGGGACCTGGGCGGAGGGGGTGTTTGGGGGACCTGGGCGGAGGGCGGGTGTGTGGGGGAGAGTCAAATGGACACATGCACACCCAGATCCACAGGCTCACAGTCCTATGTGCCCTAATCCAACATTCTTCATGAATTACAAGCTTTAGTTTAACAGTGTCATCTGTTTATGCGTTCTGTGTTCATACTTCTTTAGCTTTAATGTCCCTGTCTGAACCCTACAAACATGTTCAATAGGCTAATTAAATGTGTACAACGTGCAGGGAGTATATTACCATCCTGTCTTGGGTGTACCCCTGCCTTGAGCCTTATGCTGCCTGTTATAGCCCCCCCCCCCCAGCTTTGTCAAGAATAAGCGGTTGGAAGATGGATGGACAGATGGCTGGATGGAAGGTCGGATGGATGGAGTGTCTTTTTTCATTTACTAGAAATTCTTGCCTGACTGACAATCATTAAGAGGACACTCCTAATTAAAGATGTAAAAAGTGTGCATTACCACACAATAAAGCCATGAATATCCCCTCTGCAAACACTAAAGCTTCCCTCCTAGCAGAAATGATATTACACTCAAAGGGCCATAACTGTATCATCCAACCAAAGATTTGAGGCTGATTTTAAAATATGGCAGTTTTTTTTCTGACATCTGGTATCTTTAAAACCCATCTCGTTCTACTTTTCCGCTGCATGGATGGATGTTTGAATGAACCATTTCCCCCCCAAAATGAGGTAAATTAAATCTTGACATTTAAAGGCTGCTTTGAGCCTTGTGATTAACAGTGGATATAAAGAGTCCAGCACATAAAATCACAGAGGCTGTTTCTTCTGTATTTTCCAAAAAAAAAAAAAAAAAAATTTCTGTTGCTGTTTCTTGGGTGGCAAACTGAAGAAAGATGGAGCCACTCTTACTGAATGACCAGGTGCCACACTTTCCATCTCTCTCTGACTGCAGCAATCCTACGTAATGCACCCTCCCAGTGCTACCAGTTAAATTCCGCTGCCTGTACAGCTATATGTCTTCATATTGCACTGGTTCCTACATGCTACATGCCACACATTGTATCACTGTAGAGGACATTAGGGGACGCTAACACAGCTGGAGCCAGCTCCCCAGGGCATCTGTAGGGGCCGGTGCTTAGCCAGTGTGAAATGGGTTTTGGGATGGAAGTGCGCTGCCTGCAGGGTGGTAGTGGTACCGACCGGTTACCTTCTCCGGCCCCTGCTTTTCTGCCGCTGCCTTAGGCCACGCCATCCACTGCCGCTAGCCAGCCTGTGGAGCCGCGCGGTGCGAGTCATCAAGTGATCAAAGTCTGCGCTAAGAAGAACGAGAAAGGTGCTGTGGACAGCAAAGCAGCCATCTCTGATGAAGGAGGGGCTCTCTGTGCTACCGTAGCTACTACAGACTGCTGCCCCTGCCCTGTGCAAGCCCCAGCCCTGGTGCACCCTGGGTAACAGGGTTCCAGCAGCTTCTACTGGTCTCTTCTAATTGGTAAAATAAACTCACCAGCAGGGCCATTTTTGTGTGTGAGGAAATATACTTCCTGTACTATTCATGCAGCTAACAGGTATCAAATGTGACTCACACCCCTTACTCTACATTTAGCCTGTTTACACAAACACAAATGTGCTCAGGGGTACATGGTGCTTTTGGTTAAACCAGCTAATGTATTATTGCGCTGCAGACTTTCACTACTACCAGAGTGCCTATTTATTATTATTATTATTATTATTTACATATTATTACATTTACATATTATTACATTTCCATATTTAACAGATGCTTTTATCCAAAGCAACGTATAAACGAGGCAAATACCACTGCAAACATGCTGTGAAGGCGTCAACTAGGCATAAATACAGCTAGACTGAGCATCCAGTGAGTACCCACATACGACTGCATACCTTATTGGAGCAAGAGCTCCACAACAACTATTAAAAAGAACCTATCGAATCCATTCAAGGGTCAGATGTACAACATAAGAGCATTCAAAGAACATAAAGAGGCATCACTATTATAATTGTTATTAGATTTTTTTAGTCCAATTACTGTTCAAATACTATAAGGCCGTGTTAAGTTGCTTGGTGATTGTAGGGGGTCATTTGAAGAGAATGGTTAACTTGGAATACTGTCTTCAAAATACTTTTTGTATATATTTACGTTTGCAGTAACATAGTCTTAAGAGTATAGTCATTGCCGTAATTGTGGATGGCAAACGAACAACATCATTGTAATATATTTCACTGACATTTGACAGACGGGCGCCTGATTCTATTCTCATACGTTTTAAGAAGAGAGAAGACAGGAGCAATGGCTGTGACACGCCTCACGGGCTCGGAGCGGCTCCCTTTTAGTCGTTATATCTGGAATGAAACTAACGGGGCATGTTCAATGTATGTCGGCGCGAGCGCGGGACTCGGCAGCGCTGGCTCCATGAGCCGCAATTAGTGCAGGACACGGAAGTCAGCGCGCGCCTCTGGGTCCTGAATGACTGCTCTTTGCATAGTGACCGGAGCCGGTTCGGTTCCACATGGTCAAACCGACTCGTTCGCCCGGCATAGGTTTTTCCCCTGGCCAAGTACGAAACTCGCCGCAGCCTGGAACTACTTATGAGATAAAAATAGCCGGCGAGTGATTGGCAGTTCGGCGCGGCCCCGGCGACGGGTGAGTGACGGTTTGTCTGTTCGGGAAATTTAAACAGCGTTTGGTGTTGGCCGGGCAGCAATCAGCGTTTCATCCGGAGAGCCCTGCCATTCAACTCTGTGCTTCTCTCCTAATACCCACCTTTGACTTAAGTCGTATCAAAACAAAGATGTTCCTTTTTAATTAGTGCAATTTTAATGCACTGAAGCAACCGCATTATTCTGTGGTGAGTATAGTTCATGTAGTCTCTTTTACAATTACTTGCCTCAGGATGAATGCACGACGAGCACCTAATATTAATCGCATCAGCCCCGCAGAGACAATGGACCCCCAGACATAATATGGTGTAAAATACCTCCCCCTGCCCCCCTGCCGGAGTTAAACACGCTTGGAAAAATACATTATAGACATAAGCACTAAATAAGACAATCTGAATTTCTGAAAAAAAGGAAGAAGACTGATGTAAGGCAGAGAATGAGTATGTGTTTGCCTGAGGAACAGCTGAAAGTAGGCTGGCAACAGATGTGCAGGGCAGTAAAGTGTAATTGAAATGCCAGCAGCAATGGTCTTATCTCCATGGTACAGGAGCTTGCTGCCAGTCTGAACATCAGTTAAATGTCATTTTACCTAGGTCTGCATCAGAGGGCCACAATCCCCACTTTTGTGATGGGGAGTGTGTGTGTGTGTGTGTGTGTGTGTGTGTGTGTGTGTGTGTGTGTCAGGTGGCCAGATAGTTTAGAAGCTCACCGAGAATGTCTACCTGCTTGAATTAGGTTGTGATTTAGTATGGCCTGTCGGTGGGTGTCATTAGTCCCACAGTGATTGGGGTTTTTTTTTTTTTTTTAAGTTCTTAGCCAATTCCAATCAGATTCCTTGAAAAGCGATATCTTCATTTTCCAGTACAGGGTATTATACGACTTAGCTGTGAGCAGGTCTATTAAAGTTAAACCAGCACACTGGTGGCCCTCCTGATCTGGTATGCTCTCCCTGGTTATAATTTATCTAGGAAAAACGAAAGGTATCTGTGTCTGTAGATATGACTTATTTAATGAGGTTTTCCCCTTTCCCACTTTCTCCAGTCTGCATCTATAAATAAATTCATTCCAATAAACTCAGGTAAATTTAACATTATCTGAGTTTTGCATGGTAATTGCAATTTTTCCATATTAATTGACTGGGTGAATGCTACTCTGTGCTGACTCCATTTGCGTCTGCTACACAGGTAAAAGTTCAATTAAAACTATATTTCCTAAAAAGTTTGCCACTGCATCTTCCCCGATACTGAGATCATATCTGGAGACAATGTAGAATATGTCAAAAGCCTATAAAAAAATAAAAATATCAAAATTTAAAATAGTCGTCACTGCTCAGACAGCTTTCAGACAGGGCTCCACTGGTTTAGCATCATCACTAAAAGCTCAGATTGTGGAGAAACGGCATTCTCCCTGAAACCATGCTTTTTACCCCCAGGTATTTTTAAGTAAAATCACGTTGTAAGATATCAAAACTGACCACCTTTTGTAGTGCTTTTACTACTTTGCCTTCTGTAGTGTTTTTTAACTAAGATTTTGTGTTTTAGGTCTTCCAGAGTATATAAAATATTACTTGAATTACTGTTATCTTGGAATGATATGAAGAAAATGAACTGGATAGGTATAAGAGGTTTAAGATATACAAAAAATTACTGGATGTATGCAATGTGTTAATGAAGTGCCTTTGACTTTTTTTGAAGAAAGATGCACAATTTGTCATGTACCTGGATTGCTGTTGCGTTCTTACATCTGGTACTACAAGTCTGATTGTCAGCTTAGTTTCGGCCTGAGCAGCCTTTCTGTTTTTTATTGAATAATAAACATACAAAACCATTTCCAATAGGTGTGAACTATGGTAATTGTGTGAAATGTTCATTTGTCTATTTTTTTTCCAGAGGGTTATTTTCAACATTGTCAATTTCAGCAAGACCAAGAGTTTGTACCGGGATGGAATGTCTCCAGTGGTGAAGTCCACCAGCCGACCCAAGTGGTAAGTACACAAGTGTGCGACCCACATTAGCAAGTTTCATCTGTTCTGCACTCCACTGAATTCAAATAATTGTGTATTGTACATAACCAAATATTGGTAGTTATTAATACTGTTTTATACTTTAACATTTATTATCCAATAATGAAATATACTATAGTACAGTTGACCCTTAGGCATCTCGACTGTCCCCATTGCGGTTTTGATGTATCATGAGGTCCACCTAAGACTTTAAGATGGGATTTTTTTTTAGCTTTTCTTTTTGAGTTTTGTGAAAGCTGCAGACGACACGTGAAGGCCAGCAGACAACACACAAAAAGGCTAGTAAGTCATAAGAGCATAAAATATACGTACAGTGCTGGTTTGGAGGACGCCAAAAACTGGTTTGCGGCAGCTTCTTACGTGATATTTGCACTGATTTTTGTATCTCATGTTTCTCGTATCTTTTCAGTTTGTTTTGTTCTGCTTGCTTGCCCACTTTGCTCACCAAGGGGACCAAAACATTTTGCACGGTTTCGGACCATGATGTGGAAGGGTTGACTGTAATATGTCACAGCACAGATTTTTCTCTACAGAAGAAGACAAAAACTTTTGTTGCCTGTCAGAAAAACATGGTGAAATGGCTCAGTAACACAGGTAAAACTGCACAGACTGCTCAGATGACAGTTGCAGTATACGGGTGGTCGCTGAAAAGTAAACTGAAACCTAAAATATGCTGTAGTGGATGTTGTTATGTTTTATATTTTATATAAAAATAGTAACATATTTTATATAATTTTATATATTTTTCTTTTTCAAAAAGATTTAAAAAAAAAAAAGATTTTGCCAAATCTGTTTTTTCACACCACATCAACTTTTATAGATTTACAGTTTTCACAACTTTTAAACTTTTAGGAAAATAGGTTATATTTCTTCAAGTTTCTCTAAGGCAAGACTGACATTTTCTGGGAAACGTAAACTTTGAATTTCTTTTCCTTAGTACATAGTTTTCTGTGTTTAAATTTAGCCAAAATGAGATTTTGAATGAATGAGCAAAGAAACATTTGTAAAGACTTCAAAGAGAAAAGACAGACGGACAGAGAGCAGTGAAAATGCCGGCCTGTTAGTCAGATTAGATCGAGACTAACCATGGTTTGGTTATCCCTCAATTTGTGTCATTTTGTGTTTTCTTTTGTGAGTTTGACAAGATTCTGTGTTTAATTAAGGAAAAGGTTGTGAGTTTTTTATGTACATATCAGTTTGAAACCAGGCACAGGTATCTGGGCAGTTGAAGAAATGAAATTATGGTTTCATTGTTTGGATTCAGTGTAAAAAAATAAATATAGCGCTAAGCAATCCGTGGTCCAAATGCAGGCCACCTGGAGGAGAATAAATTCCTTTCTGTAACAAACAGTCCTTAGGGCATTCTGGCTGTCACTGGCTTCTGCATTTCCTGGCTCTCAAAGTACTTTCCATAAAGTATATAAATAAATATTTGGCAAAACCACAATGGCTAAGTATTTGAATAATCTTTACAATTTTTTTATTTTCAAATAGGCCACCCACCTTCGTGTTAGGTACCTTAGAAACAAAAGCTCTGATGTGTTTTACAGAGTATTTTTAAATCATTCTGTCATTTTAAAATGAGTGGTAGGTGGGTCTGAATTTGTTCTCTTGATAAATATGGCAGAAAAGTAATCACAGAATATAGCACAAAATATGAATATAAAACCCAGTAGTACAGATGGGGCGAACCATAAAGCCACAAATTCTGAATATGAACAAATTAAGGCTTCTGTTAATAGTGTTCTTCATCCATGGCGAAATGAATTAGCTTCTGTCAGCCATCAGTTGTGTTTACCATCTAGTATTCATTTTATGATTTTTATGTGAAGTTATAATTTAATGTGGCTCTATTCAGTCTATTGTCCTTTATGTTTGCATGCAGAAATAACAGGCATGGGATCTAATCTGAAAGAGTGAATTCCTGTGGGTCTTGAGGGTACACTGGAGCTTTGAAAGGTGATGCATGCAGCCTGTGTGTTTCTTCAACAGCACATTAGAATTCGAATGGGGATGAGCCTCGCTGCATTTGCATTTGCAACATAGAGTGCTCAGGTGATGGCTGTCGAAGGTAATAGCCAGAGACTGACGGGCGTGGGGGCGTTGTAGGATTACGCAAGTCTTCCAGACGTGGCGGAGCGTCGGGCTGATGCGTGCGACCGGCCTCCCTGATCAAATGCGCCCGTCCAACAGGAGCCTTGACATCTGTCATAAGTCTATCAAGGGCAGTCACTGAAACGCAAGGCATCTGCCGGCGTAAATTTTCTAAGTCTGCCAACCAGTGGTCACAGGCTAATGGGAAAAGACAATTAGATGGAGATGCAAGGAAATACAATGATTGCGAAGCGTTTCACATTCAGATTCCCACTCTCTATGCATCCAACTGGTTTTGGCCGCTGCGCATGGTGGTATTGTAGGAGTCATTTTGTTTGATAACTTCAATTGGTAGTGTCACTCATCTCAGATTTCAGCAGGTGATTTTGAATTTTAACATGCTGCTGTGCACTTCGGAAAATGTTAATGATTTGAAACAGTGGAGTTAAACAGATGTTGTTGTTTGTGGGGTCTTATCCAAATGAGGCATCTATTTTAGCAAATCTTCCATATATATTTAGAGTGGTTATATTTGCTGTTGTAATATAAGAAAAAAGAGTGTAGTTGCTGTGTTGATTGAACTGGGCTAGTGGTGGGTGATATGACGATAATTTATCATGACTGGTTGCAGTTGTATTCACGATAAGTGTTTGAGTTATCGCAAGAATCAAATACATGTGATTCTTGTGATACACATGAATGACAGCAAAGCTGCAAGTGCCTGTCATGCAATACCTGCGTGTTCTGAGACTTTAACAGTTCTACAACATACAATTCAGCTTGCATAGCATATTTACACTGTATTTCTTACTTTGTCAATTATCTGTCTCAGTAGATCACAACTTAATAACTAGTTCTTAAACTAAACTTAACTGACCTTTTCTTACCAGTTAGCTGACTTGATTTAGAAAAAAGTTTAAAAGAGGAGATAATGTGGTTAAACAAGGCAAAAAGACATGGTGTGGCGGTACATTTGGCAAATTAAAGTTTGATGCTTTTTTTTTTTAATATCGTTTTCATTTTAATTTCAATTCTCAAATTATTTTATTTTATTGAGTGTCCGTGTTCGTTTCACTTTTATTTTAGGATAATGACACTGGTCCCAAAAAATCCAATGCGCACAAATGCACACAGACCACGTAGAATAAGCTGAAATTCCAGTTTAAACATTTTCACAAACACTTATTCAAATGTGAAATTCTAATGTAGTCGGCAGATAACTTTATGGCTTTAATAATGAGTGTATTTAGCTACAAGGACAAAGGAAATTAAAAAGCTCTCCATTCTGATGCTAATTTAATAAACATGAATAGACAGCACTTAGGGTGGTTTTGCCTACTCTGGTGGTCCATCATCTAGAATAGCGCCTGTGCATTTTCTCTTTAGGCACTGGTGGATATTGCTAGTGCTGCTGTGGTATGCCATCAAAATTTAGCACAGTGTAAAACCTCCTCTTTGTTTTGTAATAATTTGAACAACTCCTTTAGTCACGTAGTGATATTAAAGGGAAACATCTGTTATAATGAATTGAAGCGATTTATGAATGAATCATAAAAGCAGTTTCATTAGAATAGTTTTTAAAAAGATGCACCGGTTTCAAATATTGTTTTTGGCCCATTTTCAAAGTTGACATCATCAACTATGTGAACTATGACAATCGTGGCAGCCCTACATTATATACGATTGGACTGCTACAAATATTGCACTCCTGTTACACAGTAAACAACACACAGTCGTAGAAAGGTTAGCTATGCTGTTGGATAAGTAGAATGTGTGGTAAGGCTGAGGAGGAAGAATTGGTTCCAAAAACATTGTACTTTATATAATAGTAATAGATACTTTATTGATCCTTGTGGGGAAATTCTCTTTATACCTCCCCCAACTTGCTCTTTGTAGGCAAGAGTAAGCTGGCCGCGAATGGCGGCCACCTGTTGTGGTGCCCAGGGAGCTGGGGGTTAAGGGCTTTGCTCAAGGACCCGCAAACGTGCCGAAGCTTGGTTTTAACTGCCGACCTTCTGATCACAGGCACACAGGCTTAGCCCATTGAGCCATGTGCTGCCCTCAAGTCTATTTCTAAACTTTTGAAACTTCAGTATATAAAACAACACTTTTGCTGTAATGAGTCAGTTTCTTTCATATGTATAGTATTTTACATGATGCTGAAGAGTAGTGTTTCTCCTAAGGACAGAATTTCTGGTCATGTACTTAAATGGTTCATTAATATCACTACATACATTGTAATTTGGTAGATTTGTAAACAAGTAAGGTCTTTACCATCCTGGCACTTATAGCCCCGAGCCTGAGGGACAGCACTTTTGACCAATCGATATCACCAGGGCCAAGTGATAATGTTTTCTGTTCTTGTACAGTTACAGGGGTGTGAAAGATGGCAAGGGGCCTTCGTTTTTCTGGATAATTGCTGGAGGACATTGTACGTATAAAAAAAGAATTGCATGTCCTTTAATTGTAAGCGTGTGAAAATGACGGCAATCCCCGGTCAAAATCAGTTTTTCCCACTGTCCAACTAATATCTGTAGCTAATGTGGTCATGGACCACTTTGGCTAAAGGAGTAAACGTATTTTTAATAAAATCAAATACATTTTATCCAGAAACGTATGGTTCGGTGATTTGTTGTCTTTAAATTGCACATTGTGTGTGAGTGTGTGCTGTGAAGAACTGGCATTCTGTCTAGCCTTGTACCCTGGGTTTCATGGGATAGGCTCTGGGTTCATCATGACCCTGTAATAAGTGGTTCAAAGATGGATTATTCTTAGCAACTTCTTTCAAACTTCATACACTTATAATCTTCTTTGAAACTGAAAAATGCATCATTTAGATGGTCAACATCTAAATGATGCATTTATACAATGTTCTTAGCGGTAATTTGATCTTGACAACAGCTGTTGATTTTAGGTCTAGCTTATAAATTGAAGAACAGTCATAGACTACTAAGCACTGGTTGTAAGTCGCTCTGAAAAAGAGCGTCTGCTAAATGTTGTAAATGTAAACATGGACACTTGCAAACTTGCCTGAAAGTTTGAAATGTAAGACATTTTCTGTGTTGTGCAAATTCCAAGCATCTTTGTTCAAAATGTATTTACAGTATGATTGAAAGACAGAAAAAATACAGTGGAAGTGGGACATTGTAAGTGTGGAAATTGATCGGTTTGGCTTTATGAAGCATTGGGAAAGTCCCTTTCAAACCGGAAGTTGAAACCTTTTATTTACTTGAAAGAAATATTATTCTGTGAGTTTTAGATTTGATGCCGGTGGACAAGGCTTTGTTCCCCTGTGAGAGAGATTGATCAGATTAAACCACGTTGCCAAGCACAGGGATCCATCCTGCCCTTGGAGGTGGGGTAATGAGAGAAGATAGAAAGCTGTATTTTCATGAAGTTTCACAATGCAGGGTATGCCAGGTGATAAATGTTCTAGCAGAACGAGTCGACATTACTGTAGCTCCAGTTTAAATGGAAGTGGAGTGGCAGAGTGGATAGTGTTGGTGTGGGTGTGTGTGGTGTTTCAAAGCTAAACACATTATAAATAATATTCTATGCTGAAATCTTGCTGTTCTATGAATGTATGAATTACATCAGTATGGGTAAACTAAAATCACTATATTTTACAAGCTGTTTATCATTTCAGTCTCGTCTGACTTAACACAAGCTGCTTATAAAAAGTGTTTTCCAAACATCTTAAACATCTTAAATATCTTCAAACAGAATGGTCTATGATGGTGTAACACCTGGTAATGATGACTCCATATAATGAGGACAGATTTGCTTGTGAAATGACTGGCATGATGTCCTATCCTTTGTTGTAGCACATCTTGTGGTCATGGAGAAAGGCCACTGATGTGGCTGTTACAGGCTGCTTTAATTCAGTAGTGTTCTTCTTTGCCTTTCTCAGGTGCTTCTGTATTTGGAATATTTGGAAATATAGGAAATCTGCGCTGTTTATCTTACAGTTCATGAAGATGAGCTATAACCCAGGATCTATGAAGGAACAATATAGGTACTTCATTCAAAAAATAAAGGTGTGCTCAGGGGTCAACACCATGTGGAAATCTGACGAACATTTCGATAAAAGTGCAATTCTTACCAGAGGCAGTCAATTCTCAGACACAAATGAGTCTAGCCACAGGCCTGTTTATCTGTGTACGGACAGGTTGAGAAGGCCTGGGTATGTGTTCCCCACCCTGCTACAACATGCAAGCTGCTCTGACTAATAACACACAGCATATATATATATATATATATATATATATATATATTAGGGCTGTCAAAATTAACGGGTAAATGC
>JAODJW010000030.1:170643-180865 GCA_026777045.1 Hyperopisus bebe | reverse complement strand
CCCCTTTCGCCTTCAGAACTGCCTTAATTCTACGTGGCATTGATTCGACAAGGTGCTGAAAGCATTCTTTAGAAATGACACACTGGCGGACGACACACTGGCGGACGACACACTGGCGGACGACACACTGGCGGACGACACACTGGCGGACGACACACTGGCAGCTTCACGGGACAACAGAAGGGTTTATGAAATGAACTAAACACAAGAAAACACTAACGAAAACAAAGGACCATGAGGGGTCAGAAGTAAACGGGGATAAACAAAGACTAATTACAAAAACAGGGCAGGTAAGCATACAGACTTCACAAATATCCAACAATCACGATCAACAATCACAACGAACCACTGGTGAACTAAACAGAGGCAGGGACCAAATGCCAAAGGGTTAACAAGACTAACAACGAGCACGTGAGACTAATTCAAAGTCAAAGGAACTAAACAGGGAAATTAAGAACTAACCAAGAAACAGGGAAACAGAATCTAACACTGGGGAATTACAGACAGGTGAAAACACAAGCACGGGCACAAAGCATGAAACCAAAACCAAGTACAAATCACAAGACACAGGAACTAGAACTCATACAAATGAAACACTAGGGAACAAAATCCAAAAACAGAAGAGGCAGGATTTGAACACACAACAGAGGGGTTAACAGGTAGCCACATGCTCAGCTCATTGAGCTATGTTGCCAACAGGGAGCAGAGGAAACACTATAGACTAGGACAACAGGGAAAGGGACACAGATTAGAACAACAGGAGCTGACCCTGACAGTTTTTAACTTCACTGAAAAACATATATAAGTTATAAACATGTTGTGGCCTGGTACTTTGAGACAAAGAAATCCCTCATCACCTACAACGGAAAATGGCTGATTGTCCAATGCAGTCATCATTATTTTAGTAGTTATGTCTGTACCACTGCTGCTGCTAACTTTGAATATTGATAAAGTTTAAATATCAGCCAAGATTGACACATCAGATTGAAACTAATATAATATATTGCGCATTTCTAAGGTTAACATTACCTGTTCACTTGAACATTGCTGCCATAATTAGCAAAAATATTTTAGCGCTACAAAGCTAAAGGTGTTTGAGGTGTTTCCCAAAAGCATCGAAGCACAAAGATTATCTTAGCAGTCTGAGAGCCTTCTCCGATACTGAATAGGGTTGAGTTACCCAAAAGCATTGTAGCACATTGTTGCTGTTACTTTGGTCTGCACAAGTACACAAAAGCGCACAACCCAGAAGTAGGAGTATCGCTATCTTTTTGGAGTTTTTTGCCCTCAAAAATAAATTCTGACATTACAGATCAATGCAGCTGACAGTCAATTCATCATGATGCAGCGATGGATCCTTGCACCTGTTTTGGGCACTCTAATTACAGTCTCCCTAAGAAAGCAGCCTTACCATCCCACCTCTGCCATCAGTGCTATCACTAAACAGTTTGCTAGACAGAGGCCAGACCGAAGCTCATGTGTTTATTTGAATGAATGAAGCTTTTGGTCTATGGGCTCTTTAACACGCTGCTCACCCATTCCTAAGTCACATAAAGTAAAGGTGGCGGACATTAATTGAGCTCATCTCCTTATTTTATGTTTGGTTACCCCAGAGGGTATCTAGTTGTCTTGTTCAATTTCAGACATAATGTTCCATACGTTTGATACTGCTTACAGCACTTACAATGAGATGTTTCTCCTCCATCACTAAAAGCGCCTCATGCCCATGCAACAAATAATACTGGTGCATCAAATTCAACAGGCAGAATTTTAGGTCCTGCTTCTTTGTGCCCTCTGTTCTTCATCAAGTAAGAACATAAGAACATTCGGCCCATCAAGCTTGTTTGGGGAGAACTTAACTAATAGCTCAGAGTTGTTAAAATCTTATCTAGCTCTGATTTGAAGGAACCCAGGATTTAGCTTGCACTACATGAACAGGAAGACTATTCCATACTCTAACTACATACTGTGTAAAGAAGTGTTTTCTCAAATTCAGTTTGAAATGTTCTCCCACTAATTTCCACCTATGGCCACGAGTTCTAGTATTTAAACTAATATTGAAGTGGCCATTTGGCTGAACAGCATCCACACCTGTTAGAATCTTATATACCTGGATCATGTCCCCCCTTAATCTCCATTGCACGAGGCTGAACAGATTCAGCTCAGCTAACCTCTCCTCATAAGACAAGAATTGTATAATCTTAGCATCACCTCCCTTGACTTAAACTCCACACGCCTAGAGATGTAATACAACATCCTATTGGCCTTTTTTATTGCTTCTCCACACTGACGAGAGTGGGACATGGAATCATCAACATACACACTGAGGTCTTTCTTATAATCAGCAACGTTTATTTCATTGGAACCCATAAAATATCTGTACTTTATATTTCTGCTTCCTGCATGGGTTACCTTACATTTATCTACGTTAAATTTCATCTGCCAGGTATTAGCCCAGTCGCTAATTAAATCAAGATCCCGTTGTAGCCTCTGTGCTGCTAGTTTAGCATCTGCTACATCACCCACTTTGGTACCAGTGTACCAGTTATATTGGTTTTTACTCTTTGTTTCACCATATGTTCACCATTCTTTCTCCTCTGCACTGGCAAAACGCAACATTATCTACATAGACCATCCCTATGCTAAATAATGACCTTCTGGGCGGTGTAAATTAGCCCATAAGATAAAACATCTCAGACTGGTCAAGTGAAGTGTCTCTCTGTTTCTTAAACATACATAATCTGTGTGGTTCCACCTGTGCTGTACTGTGTTTTATAGTGTTACTTTTCTCTGTGTCTGTGGGGAGGCACTGCATAAGTCACAGATGTGCTGTGGTTCCCAATTCAGAGAATGCTAGTAGATTTGGCAGCTTGTGTATAACTAGGAAACCTAAAGATGAACAGCTTTCCTTGACCGTACTGTCAGCAACAGTCATTTAATAAAACAATGCTCCAACACCTTGTTCATGCATAATAACATATGAAATTGTGTATATCCATAATGATGTTTATATAATTGATGCTATGTGTATATACTTTTACATATATTATACAGATGTCATATATTATCTATATCATACATATATATCATACATTTCAAAAAATCCAGTAATGGGTTCCTCCTTGAAAAGAATCCTATCTGAATCCAGTTTGTAAAATAACTTTTGTGGATTCATTATTTATGTATATTATTTATAGATTTCTGTGGTTTCTCTCCAATCCTTAATTTGTTTGTGTCATGGATTTATTTAGTGGATTAAAATTTAGTTTTCTATCCATTCTATTTTTATTCCCAGAATACCTGTAATTAATCCTTTGTCAGGCAGGAATTCATTTTTTTAAGAAGGTACCTTGAGGGCACTGGTAAAAGACAGGTTTAAAAATGGCAGTTAAAACAAGATTATTGGTAACCTGCCAAACACTAATTGAAAGTTACATATTTATATTTTTTCCCACTTTTTTCTGATTTTCATTTAGTATTAAAGGTATAACAGTACAGAAAATTCACAGTTCAATATAAACATTGGTTTTGGATTCATGGTTTGGTGCAGATTGGGTTCAGGAGGCAAAGCAGAATTTGTTTTGAAATTATCAATAAGACTGCAAACACAATTTGGAACAGTGAAAAATTAACCCCAATGCGTCTGTTAACGTATCCAAATAAATCCTAAGAGGCACTTATTTGCACATTGTAAAACTCAATATGTAAAATAAATGTTATAAATCAAAGCTATAACATCATAACAATCATAATGAACTAAATTCCAGCTAAATCCTATGTCCTCTGCTTCTGAATAAGGTTACATATCTGTAGTGATAAACACCCCTATAGTGGTAATAATGTTTCAACCCTGTTCTTAATTTCCTGGCAAAAGTGACTTAAATGCCCCTGGGAGACTAACTTGAAGAGGCGCTTTCTGCCTTGCTCACACACTCTGATGATGTCATCTCAAATGAGTTAGCATGTTGGATGTGTTGCCAGCAACAAATCCGAATTTGGTATAACAGAGCTGACTGATAGTCTTGGTCTTAACTACTGCTTCCAGAGTTGGTGTAATTTACTGGGAAGCCAAATTGTCCCTCACCTACTAATTTAAGTGACATGGGATGGTGTTTGAGCTGTTCTGTGCTAGCCATAACCAATTCAGCCGAAATTAGCATAATGTTCGCTGTGTTGAACATATACTTGGTTATTTAGGAATTTAGGTTTGCCTGTGTCAATAAATGTATTCATTAATTTCATTATGCGTACCAAATTGAAAATGACATTTCGAGTGGTACATGTCAAATCCATGTGCCATTGAAGTCCTATTCTGAATACACATTTTTGTTAGCTTTGTTAACGTTTTTGTTACAAAGGAATTTTCATGCAGGTAATACTTGTATTATTTTTTACTTTGATAATTACACTGGCTTTGATAATTACATTGAACTCATGGCTGATTAGCTTCTTTGCATTTTTTTCTGTTTGTTTGCGAAGTTAAACCTGCAATACCTCATCTGGGTCAAACCTCTACATGAAGCAGAGCACCTCCCACCCAGGATGTCACCAAGCAGTGGCTGAACAATACACTTGTCAAAAAACATCTTTCACTGAGGGGTGGTCAACGTGTAATATTATGGTCTACTTTTAAATTGAACTGTTAGCCTATGCCAGAAGCATCCCTGCCCCTTGAGCAGTGGCGGTTCTAGCTAGAATTGGCATGATTAAACTCGACTACTCGATTATTAAAAAGCATAGATTAAAATTTTCCTTCTCGATTACTCGGCAATATGGTGGAAGAAAGATGATGCATGCAGGATGACGGTCCCAATAAAGAGTGAAAGCATCATTTGTGTGGAAGCACAACACATTAAAAATTAATGAGAATACAGTCGGCTGTCAGTATTGCAAAGTAGAACTTAAATATCACCATTGCATGTCTGCAATGTAAATATGTCTTAAAACAGGTTTGATGGATTCATGTAGTAATGCGAATTTAGCCACATATATGTCCCATTTAGCCTAGTCTGTCATCACTTTGATTTAAATTATTTTGCTTATTATGTTTCCTGAAAGCCAAAATAATCACTGCTCAAATGAAGTTTAGCCCTGTCAATTAGCTGCATCATTTTTATTCTGAATAGAGCTAAATGATACTAGAAAAAAATTACATTTCAGTATTTAGGAGTTAAAAGTTAGTTATACAGCCAAATAGAACACAAATAGATGGTGGTGTTGCTGTGAGTTGTGCCAACAGACACAAAGCAGTGCCGACAAATCACTTGGTTTTGCTCAGTATTGTCCCAGCACAAATGCCTTTTTGTGACTAGTTCTTGTTTGCTTTTCTCCTCTTTGCTCATTGCTATTTAATTTCTCACAAACATGTCATACAGTCTATGAATCAGTATACTACTAGTAGTATATTAGTTGTTGAATCAACAGATTAATCAGTAGATTATTTGATTATTGATATAATCAATAGTGACAGCCCTAGTTGTTGATTGTATACCGTCCTGGGTGAACCCCCTTTGGAACTGACATTTGGAAAGATACAAATAAATAATGATCAAATGTAAAACTATATAAAATATAAATGTATACAACATATGAATCATACATTTCAAAAAAAGTAACAGACAAAAATGTAATATATAAATAAAAAAGTAAAAAAGAGAATTGAATTACTATGCACCCTATGTACTTCCAAACGTGCTAGTGTTATTCTAGCCTGTTTCATTGCATACATCATAACATATTCATAAAAAGATGAAATAGCTACATACCTTTAACTTTTGCATATTTCTCTTCTCCTATTTTTTTTTTCTAAACTGGGCACCTGTTGCCTTAGACCTTTTCTTATCCATTTGTGCTAATTTGGCACTTGAACATCAATACATCCCCCATCTCCCAACACTGTCAACCAAGAATCAAAAATGAGCTTCTTAACGATTTTGCACAAACCATAAAAAATACAACAATATTGTAATATGGCTGTAAAGCTATGTATTCACAGTATTATCAATGAATTGTGGTTATTTTGTGGCATTTCGCAGTGTAACTGATTTTACTAATTGCGTCACTACTGTACAAAGTTAGACGTGCTCTCCCCCTCCCCATCTCATACTTTTGAGTGGTAGCCTGCCTAGCTCACACACTAGCATTAGAACAAAGTTAATTGACCCACACTGTGACATAATATCATTGATGTGACGTGATAGAAAATGGGCAATAGAAAACTGATTGCACATACGTCACCATTACAATTTTTTGTATAGGCACCTGTGCTGCCCCTGGCAAGATGCCACTCTGGGTGTCTACTCATGTTGCCCATACTTAAAGCCACCAGTGCCCTGGAGAACTCTGAGTGAATGTACTTAATGGCAGCGATGATGGGGATTACAAAATTCTGAAACCCCTGATTCAATCTAATTATATTCAGACCCAAAACATCTTGGATGCTAAAAGGAGAGCAGTTTCCACATTCAGTATTGATGGATAAGGGTCCTCCAGAGAGGGAAGCATTAGAAAGACTTGTGGACCATGCCAGCTTTGGGTTCTGTATGTCTTACAACCAAGCAAGCCTCACCTAGTGATCCATTTTAAAACCTTCCCTTGTGTGCAGTAATAAGCATTTGGCCTCAGGCTGCATGGCCTGTGAACAGACACACATGTATTCCATTAATACATTAATCGTATACTGTAAAATTGTATGTTAATTAATTGTACAAAGTTATGTTATTCTTTTTTATGACAGTTTTGGGAGCATATTTACTGTGAAGCTCTATATTCAACATGAGCCTAATGGTAATTTGGAGTGAAACAGCATTAGATTTCAACAATCAGGTGGAAATTGGTACTCATACAAATGCCTTATGTATTAAGGCTGCGTTTCCCAGCTCGAAGGCCAACGGTGTATGATGGGTTTAGTTCCAACCGGGCTCTTAATTAATTAGCCTTCACTAAAATGTTGATCGAATGAATTGCAGGATAAAAATCGAATCAGGTCACATTAAGGTGAGCAGATTTCCGGACTTGTGTTAATCCAAATTTCATATGGGTAGAAGAATTATTATAATAGCCAAAAGATCAGCATAACTACTTTTTAATGAATGATGCATGTTAATTTAACAAGTACGATGAAGATATTATATCCATCCATTTTTAACAGCTTATCTTCTTCAGAATTACAGGAGGCCTGCAGCCTATCCCAGGTAGTATAAAGCACAATGCATACACACTATTGGCAATTTAGACGCACCACAACTAAAATATATAGGACGGTTGAGTGGATGAGTGTTATTTTTATATATATGACATATGACTGATCTATAATAATTATACAGTTCAAGGCTTTTTATTTGTTGCAAAATAACACATTTTGCCACTATTTTATTTTTTTAAACAAACACAAAATGAAATCTAGACATCAAGCATAAGAATGAATGATTGGTGCATTTGGTACAACACAGAGCAGTAGTTCAATCAGCGGTGACTAATTAACCGATTGGAAGCTAATTGCATCGAAACATTTTAAAAATAGTGTCATGAGGTGATACACTGGGTTATGCTATTGCCTCATACCTCCAAGGGTTTGTGTTTGAATTCAGTACTTATTTTGTGCGTGTGAAAATTTGCTTGTTGTACCCATGCTGCTAGGCAAATTGATGTCTCTGAATTGCTAGTAGTGGGTGTGTGCATGTGAGTGTGCGCCCTGCAATGGGCTGGCATCCTGTCCAGGGTGCCCCATGCCTTCTGCCCTGGGCTGATTGGACTATTGATGGATGTTTAATATAAATAGGCACAGTTTCATCCAGTTCACCTTTGCCTCACAATAGTATTTCCATGGCACTTAAAAAGTTAGTTTTATAGTCTATGGGTAATTAATTCTTTGTACAAAAAGGTATATAATAACAACAATAGGTAAGTTTACGATTCATTTTAATACAGTGGTGCCTGCGGTTCACGAACACAATCTGTTCCAGGAAAGTGGTCGTGAACCAATTTATATGCAAACCAAGGCAATTTTTCCTATAAGAAAGCACTGAAATTCGATGCATTTGTTCACATGCCTACCAAAGAATAATTTTTGTTGATTAATTTTTTGGTTTTTATAGTTGAAAACTTTAAAGAAAAACACAATATAGTGTGCGAAGGGCGGACAGAGGCATCACAGGAGCAGAGAGAGACATGGAGACTTGCTTGCTGGGGAAATCACACTCTTTATTAACAGTCCTTAACCCTTGTATTGTTGTTGTTGTTAATGGTTGCATTTCCCTATTGTTGTGCGTGTGTTTGCCCGTGTCTTGTGTATACCCGGTCCGACCCTCTCGTGTATTTAGCGTGTGTAAATCTTCCACCTTGTGTGCATCTTGCAGTTTGGCGCCTGACAACCTTGTGTTTCCCATCTGTGTATTTTGGTTTGGTGCTGGTTGATTGCCTATTGTGGTCCTTCTATTTACAATCGCTCGCAGGGCATGCTGGGACATGCGCCTGGCTGCTGCTACACTAGTATAAAAAAAAATAGAATCTGGTCGAGGAATCTGTTTGTCGACCAAATTTTGTACACGAACCAATGCATTTTTTGCACTAAATTTTTGGTTGTGAACTAAATTGCTCGTAGACCACAGCATTCGTGAACTGCAGACAATACTGTATAAGGTCTGCAGATTCCATCTTAAGTGTGGACATTATTTAAATTATTGATGTAAGCGTTATACAGATTAATGTGATGTCGTAAATGAATAAAAATGTTATCAACATTTAAGTTGTTCCCAATCATTATATAAACTAACTTTTCTCCCCTCCCCAGTAAACACATTGAGCCCTTGAGGCCCAGTCCAACTGTCAGTTGTCCTTTCATAACCCAATACACCTTCTGAATTTTGGATATCAGTTTCCCCACTGTAACACCAAACGGTCTGCACAGTCAGCTGTTCTAGCTTTATTAAAGCATCTTCTCTCCACTCCTTAAATAAATTCCCTGTTCCTTCCTCCCATCCCTGTATTACCATGTGGCTTACAGGAGTAATTTGTAGATAACTAATTTCTGTATGTCTCGCACAAGAAGCTATACTGAAAGGATCATGAAAAAGAGTACAGTAGTCAATCTTATAGGACTGAAACATGGTAGTGTTTTTCAGTTTTTCAATCATAGAATATGTGTTTAGTTTCTCCCAGAACCCGATAATCTAGGTAAACCATAAGCCAAACGTGCATTTTCCCATTTTCCATTTTTCATTGTCTAAATGCTGATTTGTTACTCAAGGGAATAACAGTTTTAGATTTTTCACTACTGTGACATTTGGAACTATTATAAGGCTTAAGTAAATGCACCCCTTGCACACATGCGCACACACACAATTAGAGAATGTGAAAGCATGCGATTCAGGAACTAATTCTGTGCTTTGAGTCACTTTTTCCTTTGTACAAAATCGTTCCTTCTTCAAGTGACTGATGCAACAACAAGGTGAAATTTTATTTCATAACGTCTCTGCATCCATCAGAGCTCACGTCAGCAGTAATTGCCCTGTCAGTCAAGCCAGATTCTGCTGAAACCCTGATTTGTTAAGCCCTGGGTACTTGGTATTCTCATCAGCTGGTTCTACACAGGTAGGGCCTCTCTCCAGCCCTTTCTGTCACAGCAATGATGATGCCTGGAGCCAGGATCCATAAATCTTTTTCTTTTGTCTGTTGTCTGATAATATCATTGAATCAGTGTCCATAAAATGTGTGAAAGCTGTTGTTTTTAGCCATGGCATCATTTTAAATCCAAACCAGTGTTTTGAGACAAGTTAATAAAAATTCAAAGTACCATGAGCACAGTGAAAGCATTGCTAAGCATGACAAGTAGAGCATAACTAGTCCATCAGTTACTTAGCTTTTTTGGTATTATGGGTATCAGGTTTCCACAATGGGTCTGATTTTTACATTTTGTTAATCACTGAAAATTCTGTCCCCGGTGGACTGTAAACTCGCATGGTCTTTATGCCAGGAAGAGTGCCTCTGGTAGTGAATTTCAGTGTCAAAGGGAAGTATTTTAATCACATATCTTAATTTTTTAAATTATTTTTAAAAAATTATAAAAGGAGGCTAATCAACAGTAGATTGTTCCTTGGAAGCTGATATGTAGCGGGTCTGTATTTTCTAGTTTCAGTTTGTCCTTGGTTTATACACTCACCTAAAGGATTATTAGGAACACCATACTAATACGGTGTTTGACCCCCTTTCGCCTTCAGAACTG
>JAODJW010000030.1:141577-153240 GCA_026777045.1 Hyperopisus bebe | reverse complement strand
GGTCCATGGTATTGCACTTCTGTGGCAGATGGAATGCATCCGACTCGTGTTCAAGATGTTCAATAAACATGTTAAGTACATATATATTCCCCTTTTTCTTGAGTCTGTTTGTTCATGCAAAATGAAATGCAATTTATATTAAAAATGAATGATATTTAATCATGATTAATCGAAATTAATCCACAGCAACCCTGTGATTAATCTAATTAAAAATTTCAATCGTTTGACAGCACTAATAAAAATATAAATAAAAAACATAAATATACTGTAATTGATTTTGCTCCTTGCTTCTTTAGTAAGGTTAGTTTGTTAGTAAGTTAGTAAAGTGCGTTCTTTTATTTCAAACTTGGTCATGGGGGGGGACTAGTCAGCCAGTTAGCTAGCTAGGTAGTGTGCATAATGACAGACACTGCTATTATTGTTAACCTGATTTTGGTGATAGTCTTCCTCATGAGGAGAGACTCAGAATTAAACAGGAGGGCAGATCAACATGTAGGATTCAGTGACCTGTTTGAAAGACCACCAGCCGCCACTGTTTTCGATTTTTTTCCTGGGCAAATGCTTTGAAATGTTTTATTTTTCAACCATTGCCTCTTCCAGTTACAAGTCAAGCAAAAATGTTTTGAATGATATCCGGGTCATATGCAGGCAGGTCAGTTAAAATAAAATGTCAGCAGATTAGTTTAAATAGCAAGTTGGACATCATTTTGTCTTTATTAATATTCGTGGTTCGAGTCACAGTCAATTTCAATTAATTGAGTTTTGTCACTCATGAGATGGACTCGCACATCACTGATGACCTGGGGTCTCCAACTATTTTTTCTTGAGGGCCAAAATCCATGAGTGACACAAAGCCAAGGTCCACTGCATGTGAAAGGAGAGAGGTGGTATATCCCGACCACTGGTGTGCAGACACTTCTAGAGAAGTAAGGGCAAAACTCTTGGGAACATTACAGATATTTCACTAGAGCCTATACAGTACCAAAACATTTTGTTGGCCTATGTAATTGGAGCCATATTTAGTCATTCTGGTCATTGCAGTAGCCAGTCGTTTGAATGAATATTACAGTAATGAGCTTATGCAAAAATCTTGATATTGCACTTTTTATTCTTACTTTTTCAAGGCAGCAAAAGGTAGCATTTTTAGAAAACTAAAGTCTTTAACTGAAAAAAAAGAAATATTTAAGGTTGAAAAACAAGTCAAGTTGTTTCATATCTTATGTAATAGTATGCAAAGGAAATAACATTTCTTTTACTTTTATGTTCATTGTTTAAGCTCTTAATGGATATGTAATAAAATTGTCATTGTGACATCTGTTTCAATGTATAAATTATTTAGCTGCGTTAGGTTTATAGATTTTTATGCTGTAAACATGTAAACAGTAAAACTAATGCTTCCTTGTTGTTAGCCACAATTAATGAGAACCATCATGAGAGTTTTTTCAAGTGTAAGACCTTAAAGCAATAATTTTTAGGATATTTAGAACTTAATATGTATTGTTTCTCCAAATACATCTCATAAAATAGTTAATAGTATGGAGTGTATTTGCTGACAATAAGATATTTGATGTGAAATATTAAAGTTTGCATTAGAAACACTTGTATAATTCACATAAATAAGGCAACTTGTTCTCTGTTAGTTCAAACTCGGTCTCTGTTTATTTTTCAGTCCGTACCATTTCTCTAATTGGATAAATTGAGTTGCACATAAATCAATCCAGAGGGCAATTGATCCGGATTCAATTGTGTTTTGGTTCATATGTGGACTGGAATCTGTTAGTTGGTGAACACTGCTGTGGATATGTATGAATTTGTATATTACTGCTATGGAGAGGCAAATTATCAAAAGTATTGGTTTTTTCAAAATGCTGGTATTGTACCATTATCAAAACTCTAGTTTCTCATTTTTTCTCAGGACCAATTTACCAATTTAATCTGGTCCTGCATGCCAGAATCCAACACTAGATATTTCCATGCTCAAACACACCTATTAAACCTGGGGGGGGGGGGGATTGGGTTATTCCACAAAGCAAGATTTGTGAGCTAGTTGGGTTAACTTAAGTCATGATGTTTAAGTAAGTAGCTTTCCCATTGGATAATCATTACTTCTAGCTTAAGTTAACCTAGCTAACTCAGAAATTTTATTATGTGGAACACCCCCAGCAATTATCTGACTAAGAATTGTTTGACCAACTGCAAATTGTGCTGTATTCTGGCGCTCCAAGACCAAAATTGGGGAACCGTGTCCTAGACCTTTTCCAAGTAGGATTTGAGGAAAAAGATGCAATTATAATCTTATTTTTTCTTAAAAACAAAGCTTTTCCTTTAATTAGAAGAAATATATTTGGCAAGTTATGATTTTGACATATACTTATGGTGAAAGTTTTACTTGATACAATGTACAACAAGGAAAAATATGAGTTTCTGAAACAGGCTGCATTGACTCCTGTTCCTTCAAGTCTTACTTGATGTGCAGATGAGCCCCTTGCACAATTAACTGTGTGTCACGCCTTTGATAATAGGTCTCCTAATTGTCTACAAATGAAGAGTGATGTAAAATGGCTAATAGCTGGTAGTAATTAATAGGGGATTTGAATGCTTGTTAATTAAGGGCAAACAGGACAAGGAGTGGCTCGGGTGATTTGAGTAATGAAGCCAGGCCCAAATGCTCGCCTGCACATGCAGATGATTTGTGAAATGTGTGAATCACAGCGTTCTGTGCTGCTAGGCCTACAATGCCCCCATTTCCCTTAACATTCTCATACCCAGAAGCAGACTTTTTATGTTTACATTTTTAGTTGCTCAGTTGATTCTTTAATCCGAAGGGACATGTGATTTTTTTATGTCTTAATATTTTACTGAAGGTTGCTCACTGTACAACAGCAAGGTCTCCGCTGAAACTGGATGTATTGTGTTTTATTAAAAAGACACATTTCCAAATAATTTTATAAACTAAGTAAGTCAGTGTACGCCAACTTAGGGCCACAGACCATGACAAGTTTTGAATAAATGAAAGTGTTTTTTTTTTTTTTGGTGTATGATGGGTTTTATTTGACCTTGCTGGTACAGGTGGCTCTCCTACAGGATAAACTCTTAAAACCTCAGCAACACTCATGGTGGTGATCCCATGGTTTGGGGGCATGAAGGGCAATGACAAGCAGAATGATGTCAGTAATAACAATGAGGTAGCATAATAAAATGGATGAAATGTTATTAGCAGGACACCTTAATTAAACTGTCAGAAGGATCACTGGCAGGGTCAAGATACTGTGCTACATTACTTTTATTTAGCAGCTGCTTTTGTCTAAAGTGATGTACAAGTGAGGTAAATAGCACATTGCAAGGAGTCAACTAGGCATAAGTGTGGCTAGGCTGAGTTTCCAGTGCATGCCCAGTTACAAGTGCATTATTTAACACTTATTAAAATGACAGAACAAAACGGCAAGCACCTATCATGTGATTTGTATGTACTTGGAGGCTGCAACAGTATTACAATAAAAACAGACCATTTTGGAATGGCTTCAGTCTGTATATCTCAGCGCTGTTTGTATATCATACTTCTTTGTCAATTATCTTTTTCAGTGGATCTCATCTTGATGACCAGATCTTGAACTTGAACTGAAATCTTAATTGATCTTTTCTTACCAGTTAATAACCTGGTGTTTTATACACACACAAAATTTGACTGCTGAAAATATTGCACTTGTGTCGTTTGATAACATAGTCCGTAGAAAGGTCAATACTGGCATGGCTTATAAGGAAGAATTGATTCCAAAGAAAGTTTATACTTTGATTGTGTGGAGATGGGTTGGATTGGCTAAATCTGATGTGGACCAATCTACTGTAATTTGCTAACTTTGCAAACATACTCTTCGTACAACAAGTGGCAACAGAACCATTTTGTCGTGACCTCGCTGAAGGCACGGCAGGGAGACAAGCGCAGGAGTCCAGGAATATACTGTAGGTAAACTCTGGGTTTATTAAAGGGATGACACAATCTGGAGCACAGAAAACATTAGCTACATTATGACATTAATGACCAGGCTGGGGAAACATATTCTGATGCGGACTTTGACATATTCTGATACACAAGACTAATTAGACACAATTAGAAACAGCTGATAACACGGGGATTCCACACGAGGTTGATGAGGGGGGCACGGGATACAGGAGGATCTGCACGAGCAGGATATTATACATTTTCATTTATCTATAATTTTTTTGTGTTCATTGTTTGTTGAGTTCACAGTTAATGACTAATGTGATAAATGTTCCTTGGTACACAAAACTTTCGAAACTTCAGCATTTAAAAAAAATTAAAAGCACTTTGGATATTATTTTACATACCCTAATAATTAAGTTTGTTATTATAATGCTACAAGCTGTGTTTTTTTGTAAGGATAGAATTGCTGTTTAAGTTTGTTTTTAAATAGTCAATTAAGATCACTACACGCATTTCATTTTCGTTAGTTTGTAAACTCGCAAAAAAAAAAAAAAATGTGATGTATATCGTGTGTATGTCTCACAGGACAGCAATATAGCATATGTGAAAACTAAAGAATTCCAATGTACTTATCTAAATGGCAAATAAAGCTTCATTTCATACAAGCACAAAGTAATCTGGTTTTTGAATGTCTCCTAGATGAAGGTTATATGTACTTAGAGTTAGAAATGGGCGATCCACATTTTTTCTGTTCCGATCCGATTCCGATACACAACTGCCAATACCGATACAGATTCCGATAAAAGAGCTCTTTTTACTTTGTTATACTTTATATATTATTTTTTTTAAGATAGTAAATACAGATGGAAAAAATGTATGACAAAAAATATTTAATTAGGTTACTACAGACATACATAACGTACTGTTCCACCTTGTTTGGTTTAAGTGTTTTTGAGGCATTTGCAGTTCAATATGAATATCTTCAAAGCAAGTATACACAAGTGGCGAATGCTTAAAATTTTAAGAGTTCTTCTCCCATTGGCGTCAGCGCAGTTACACTTTTGTTGCGATGGCAGCCCCTCTTGTATCACAAACTGCAGTGATTTCGCAAAACAGTCCAATTAAGTTAGTGACTCCCAAATCATCCATTGCTTTGTTTTGTCTCGCAGTTGCATGTGCTTTGTTAAATGGGATTGTCCATTAAATGCTATTCCCACCTCAAAACTTTATTTACATAGATTGCAAATTGCTGTGCTACTGGTTTCTGTTAAAAGCGTATAATACTCCCAGATCATCACGTCTTATCTTACGCTCCTCGTACTGGGAAGGGTATGCGCATGACGTCACAGCAGGTGGAAGTCACTGTACTTACACCCACTGAGTAGCAAAAAAGACTGAGGGGCAGCGATATCGCTCAATTTGAATGCCGCAAAAAAACACATGTAAAATGGGAAAGAGCTGTCGTGCGATTGATTGCCAAAAACTAAATAAGTATAAGATGTAGATTGGTTACGCATGGCCAATACCCGTTATCATAAACATAGTTTTAAATGTGAAATGTACATAATATGCTATAGATAATGAAATATTTGACAAAAATCCCATGAGGACTTTAACTTAGCATTATCCAGTATTTAATGTTACTTGCAGAAACTCTGTTACCTTCCCTTTGCATCCATATACCCTCTGTAGTTGCTAGGGACAAATTATAGACAAAGTTCAGTAATGAAAACTAAAGAGAAATACCCTTTTGAATTTTATGTGAAAATCATTTTGGGTCATGCATTCACATAAATAAATGAGCCCAGGATATAAACTTAAAATGGATAATATAAAAAAATCAATTTGATGAGGTAGTATCACAGTTCATTTGTGGAGTCTAAATTGAGCATTATAAGTACTGGTCGTGTACCACAGCAATTTATTACATTTTAACTGGTTCTAGCAGACTTTAGGCTTTGTGAAATAGAAAGCAATTAGAGAATTAGATATATTAGATAAAATGGCACCTTGATCCATTTGCAGCTCCTGGTTTCAGCCAAAGGATTAATTCACATACGCATTGCATTAGGATAAACTGGGGGGAAAGGTGGGTTGCGGGGATGGGAACTGCAAGCTGAAAGCTCTCTGAGGATCTGTTGTTTAAGAGAACTTATTAGCATTCATGAAGCACAGAAGTGCAAGCGTGCTGAATTATTTGGAAGATGGTGGAAGAAAGTGTAATGAATAGATTAATAACCATCTAATAAAGGATGTGTGCATGTGAACGAGAGTGACTGTATGGTAGAAAACAAAGGCAAGTGTGCTGTAGTCAGACAGTTTGCTCCCAACTCTTTATTCAACTCACAGATGACTTACCTGGACATTTTATGTTTGCCTGGAGGAAAATGAATAGTGATTCCATTTTTGGGTTGTAGTGTAAAGCTGTTCATGTCACTGCAGTCCCCTCTGGAAGCAGTCTAATCTAAACACTTTTGTCAGGAGAGATTCAGTAGATGGCAGCGCACAGGTCTACAAATTGGTTGTGTCATCTTATAATGAACTGTGTGAGCATTGCTGTTAATGCAACCAAGAGTGGTGTGATTACTGTAAGTCGACCCTTCATTTAGGAAGCCTTCCTCAGTGTAACTCATGGCCGGTGCACCCTACTATATTAAGAACAGAGGCTCATAATGTGGTGAAAGAGAGCTGTGTGACACTGACTATATTATCTGAAAGTTAGCCGTCAAAAGTATTATATGCTCCTCTTTTGAGGCTGTTAGGATTTGCATAGTTTTGTGCTCACGTTGTGCGGAATATAACACTCTTTCGGGCAGATGCAGGCTGTGCTCTCCGGAGGTTTATTGGTGCCACTCAGCACAGTTGTGAGTTGACCTCTGACCTTAGCAGGGAGATTATGGGTATCTCAGCAATTCCACAAAGCCCCCTTGTCAAGCACTGACAGGACACATTAGGGCGCTCAGATAGGCTTGTTGCTATCTGCATGCTTTTCTACAAAGACCGGCCGTATTGCTCTGTGTCGTGTGAGAGACCGTGGCGAATTCAGACAGCTTTGCCGTGTCAACAGTGTGACTGGGCTAGCATTTGTGAGCACCGTGCCGTTGTATCTGTGCAGAGCAGGCCTGGAAACCCTTTCAGTGCTTTTTGAAGTTGCCATCCTTGAAGAAATCCTCCCTGCCTTAATTGCATTCACTAGAGAACCCCCCTTCAGGCCCAAAGGCCTAACTGAGCAGTTGACTTTTGAGTTGTAATTAGCTGTCACACCCAGATCATAGAAAATACATCATAGAAATCAATTTCTTGGTGAAATACACTGGTAATTTCTTTCAGAAGTTGTGTTTTTTAACTCACAATGATTTTAATACCATTCTGCTTGCAATTTGTATTTAAAATTACATTTTGGTTTTGCTCTGGTGGCTGTCTAAAATGTGAATTCATAAATGGTGTATGTAGTGTGGGAGAATGGGTTGCCTAAAATATCTGCCCTGCTATTTAATTAATGCAGGACAGGAAAACAAAACTGTGATTATTTATTTACAGACGCATGTTGCAGTCCGGGTAGAGCCTTCACCCAGTGAGCTCTCACAGAAGGCACTAATTAGTAAACTAGATATCTTTTAATTGTTAGAGGTATCAGAGCCTTATGAAGCACGTTTTGAGAGGTACATTTTGGAGTGAAAACAGGAAAAACTTCATTAGCCAAGTAATGAGATTTACAAAACAAACAACAGAACTGAAGAAGATATTTTATATGTTTAACATACGGTGGGAAACGGGCAATATAAAGGCAGCTACAACACTATGGTTACTCATGATTAGATTGTAAAGGTTTTTTTGTGCTGTAAAGCACAAGGTGCTCGTATAACAAGGGGGGACTGGATAAGAAGACAATTTCCTTGACTAAGTTTCAAAACAAGAAGAATTTAGAACAATATTTTCAAAGGGAAACATTGCAGAAATATATAAATTTACTCTGAAATGTGACAGAAGACTAAAATTTAGTCATTTAGCAACGTTTAGATAAACCTAAATAAAAGTGATTTTTAAATTTATTCCTATCATTCAAACTGCTTTTTTCAGTGATTCACATTCTCATCTATTTTGTAAATTTCCTGTTTATAAATTTACTATAATCCCTTGTTCACTGTAATGGCCATTTGAATAAGGTTAGATGTAAATAATTCAATTAATATGTCCTACATATTGAAAACAAACTATCAAAACAAAGCACTTGCACTATTTATTCTTGCACAGTATTTGCAGCATATTTAATGTTTGGTGGCATTAGATGAAAGAAAATGGTTATTTTCTCCCATGTTGCATATTAAAAGTCAATAAAATGCCAGAGAGTTCCAGATCAAATCAGAGAGCATTTTGTTAGGGAGTGTAGTACACCAGCGTAGATTATTATTGTTCTGAGGAAATTGCTAATCTGAATATAGATTGGTCCCATCTGGTTTGAGCTGGCAAGATGTCTCTGTAATTTGGTAAGCGTGTAACATCTGGGGCTGCAAGAGAAACAAAAGGCACAGGAGTGAGAGAGCCTTCATCAGAAATTGGCACCAAGATTAAGGTGGAACATTAATATTTCATGGTGTTGTGTTGGGAGGATCATGTCCATAGGGCGTTTGTCTTTCTACGGGGTCACAAGTCGTACCGTGCCTCTGAGACAACACTTCTATTCTCCTCCTGCATGAGTCTGTAGTAAACCAGTCTGCTAATCTTACTCTGAGTTTAATTCCATTTGCATTTCAATTGTCTATTGTCAAAAAGACCTTGTACTGGTTTAAGACTGTTTTGGGGGTGACTGTGTTTTGTAAAAAAGATGCACTATTATTGTTCTATGGTTGGAATTTAGTTGTACGTTTGAAAGAAAAACTACATTTTTGCAATTTTGTGTGTTTTATGAAACGGTGCATGCATGTAATATTGCCATTAAAACCTTAAATAGCATACCATTGAATTTTCCATATTATAATAGGCAAAGGTAAGTTCCCACAGTGATTTTGATTCGCTGATTACCTTTTCTCTGACCCAGTGGTCTGCTGTGAGTAGTACCAAGGTCTTTATTCTGTGCCTGCCAGAACAAACATTATTACAGTCTCCGCAATGCCACTTTTGAAACAAGCGAGTATTAAATTTCGGGTGACCCTCACGTTGTTGTTGGATTACGGAGAGAATGAAAAACTACAGGACCCTCTTAAACTTTGTTATTGTATTCCATTTATTTCTGTCAGCAGATTTCCCAGTGGAAATGAAATGAAAAAGTAATCGTTTTCCTTTTTATTACTGTCTCTTTGTTTTGGGCTTGTGAAGTAAATTGTCTGGCTTTCCTATGACACAGATTGGCCTTTTTAGTGCATTTGAATTAAGAAACAGTCACAGGACGTTGGGTCTAGCTTGTAGTCAGTGTGATGTCTTGAGGAGCTTTTTTCCTGTACAAAATATACTGATCAGCCATAATATTAAAACCACCTGCCTAATATTGTGAAGATCCCCTTCATGCCACTAAAACAGCTCTGACTCATCGAGGCATGGACTCCACAAGACCTTTGAAGATGCCCTGTGGTATTTGTCACCAAGATGGTAGCAGTAAGTCCTGTAAGTTGCAAGGTAGGACCTCCATGTATCGAACTCGATTATCTAGGACATACCACAGATGCTCGATTGAATTGATTTTGGGAATTTGGAGGCCAAGTCAACACCTCTTTTTCGTGTTCCTCAAACCATTACTGAAAATTTTTTGCAGTGTGGCAGAGCGCATGAAGGTATGTACTGTACTTAGTCTGCAACAATGTTTAGGTAGGGAGTACATGTCAAAGTAACATCCACATGAATGCCAAGTAGAACTAGGTGATATGGCCAAAAATGTTATCGTAATAAAAATTTTCATATAAGCTGATATCGATAATTATCACGATAAATGTCATATCATTATCTCTTTCCAGTTTGAAGGCTTTACTCCTGAGTTAAAGTTGAAGAAACTTGATGGTTAATTGTAGTTGTAAACTATTGTTTATCATCAAAACATGACAAGCGCTTGCCGAAATAATGCTTCTGGAACCATGTGCTCTGTTTTCTGAGCCCCGCTAGATGGAGCGCTCTGTTCAAAAAAGGGCTCAAAGCATGCCTTAAAGGAAAGCAGAAGCACCATGTGGGATCAAAAACTATTGCAAATGGTTCATGAAGCATTGTGTTGACCATCACTACCGAATAGGTTTCGCGTTTCACAAGCCTGAACAGGTTATTTGTTGAATAAATTCACCATTTGTGTTTTTAGGGCTCTGCTGTTGTGCCTCACTGCCGGTCTTGACAAATAGTAACAAAGAAAGTCATTTTGTAATGCAAAGCGTGTCACTGGAGACATATTTGGGCTACTTTGAAAGTTATATTGAACTTTGATGGAGCATTTTTCATATTGTTAAAATTATATTGTGATATTTATATATCACATATTGTCACCAATTTTATATTGCAAATCCAGAAAAATCCAGGTAATTCTCCAAATTGAAAAAGTGTAAATAAAGGTATTTCTCTATCTTAGTGGGACCCCTGGCACTGGGAAGATGCAGCTTGGTAAAAATTGACTGCTGTGCTGCTAACTGACTTTTCAGTTCTCGTACTTTTTGGCTGCGTATGGCTGTTTTAGCAGGATCTCGGTCTCGTAGCTTTTGTGCATCGTTTTGAAATGCTGCTCCAAATTGCCCTTTTTCTGTAAAGCCACGCTCGCATTGCATATAAGACATATGGGCTTAGAATTTGAGTAAACAAAAAATAATCCTCTTCCCACTCTGAATGAAAATGATATGTTTTTGATCTTTCGGCTTCTGACATGTTTGCGTGCTAAATGTTTACAGTACACGACTAGTTGCACACTGAAAAATGAGCATGCACGCTCAAGTGCACGGACG
Organism: Hyperopisus bebe; assembly: GCA_026777045.1. Taxonomy (NCBI): domain Eukaryota; kingdom Metazoa; phylum Chordata; class Actinopteri; order Osteoglossiformes; family Mormyridae; genus Hyperopisus; species Hyperopisus bebe. Next base: position 142,386 of record JAODJW010000030.1, on the reverse strand, counting down.
CTTGTGACGCACTTCGCAATCAATTGAGAATTACTCCGCCATCGACTGGTTGATCGCAATCGACTGTTTGGACGCCCCTGGCCCAGAGCATCACACTGCCTTGTCGGCTTACCTTGTTCTCATAGTGCACCCTGGTGCCATATCTTCCTTTGCTAAATGACACATATGCATTCGGCCATCCACATGATGTAACAGAAAATGTGCCTCTTCAGAACAGGCTACCTTCTTCCATTAAATGGTCCAGTTCAGATGCCCAAGTGTCCAATATAGGCACTTTTGGCAGTGGACAGGGGCCAGCATGGGCACTCTGACTGGTCTGCAGCTATGCAACCCCATACACAGCAAGCTGTGATGCCCTGTGTGTTCTGACACCTTTCGGTCATAGCCAGCATTATCTTTTTCTGCAATTTGTGCTACAGTAACTCTCCTGTGGGATCAGACGAGACCGGCTAGCCTTCTTTCCCCACCCAATGAGTGAGGGGTGCCCATGAGTGGCCATGACTCCTTTGCTGGTTCACCTGTTGGCTTTCTTTGAACCACTTTTGATAGGTCCTGACCACTGGGAACACTCCACAAGACCTGCTGCCCAGTTGTCTAGCCATCCCAATTTAGCAAAGTCGCTCAAATCCTTATGGTTGCCCATTTTTCCTGCTTCCAACACAACTTCAAAAACTGAGTGTTCACTTGCCTGATATATATGTATGTGTGTGTGTATGTATGTGTGTATGTATGTATGTATGTGTGTGTGTGTGTGTGTATGCGCTGTGTAACAATGCATTATGTATTAACACTGCATTATGTAATAACTC
>JAODJW010000030.1:131306-141477 GCA_026777045.1 Hyperopisus bebe | reverse complement strand
TATGTATGTGTGTGTGTGTGTGTGTATGCGCTGTGTAACAATGCATTATGTATTAACACTGCATTATGTAATAACTCGATAAAAAGCACATTTTCATCAGATAAATTAGGTAAATTTTCAGGGGTGTGTTTCCTGAAAGCTTTGTGATGAGTAGTTTGTCATCTCATACTTAAAATCATTTGTTGATTAATAAGTGTTTCTCAAAACCCTTTGTAACTAAAGTAGATTCATAAATTAACAAGTGATCCAAACCCAGTTGTTATTTTCTACATCGTTCTTTTTTTGAATTTTTGCCTGCTATTCTATCGCAGATGCACAGAAGTCACCAAAAATGAATCACAAAAACATTCTGATGTTCTTTTTTGGGCAGTGTAATAATAATAATAATAATAATAATAATAATTCTTCTTCTTCTTCTTCTTCTTCTTATTATTATTATTACTATTATTATTATTATTATTATTATTATGATTATTATTATAAGAAGATAATGTTGCAGTGCAAAATTATAATGTAGGCCATACATTTGTTACACTTTGAGTTATTGCATAATTCGTTGTTATTACATAATGCATTGTTACACAATGGGTGACAATGCATTATGTAATGACACCAAATTTTGTGATGAAAATTTGTCATGTTTGGTCGAGTCATTACATAGTTAGGCGTTATTACGTAACATGTTGTTATAAGCCTTATACCATCTTCTGGTTTATCCTGGTTCTTAATCCCTTCCTTCATTTGTATAAATTGTTTAAAGCTTGGGTAATGTAAGTAAATATTGATAATATTTAAAATGGACAAAGTTAATCCAGGTAATGTAATTGAGAAAATTTACACACATGTTAAAGTAGCTTTAATAATTAATTAGATATTTTGACTGAAGTTCTTTACTTGCTCTTGATCAGAATTGGGTAAGAGACTGTGAACTGTGCCTTGTCATCTGTCAGTGATTTTTTACCAACGTCAACTCCTTTTGGCCACAACTCACGATGCAGTCCTTTGTCAGTGATGGTTAATCCAGGTCAATCCAACAGCTTCTCAGGTACTGGAACTTCCAGTCCTTGTTATGTTACTGCTGGCTTCTTTTTCATGACTTTACTCTGTTGCAATCATTGTTTAGTGAGCCCTGCTCCTGTGATGTTAATGTACATGAAAGCCATTAGTAAATATTTATATGCAGAAGCGTACACTAAGCATCAATAACACGTTAACCTTGTTTACTTCCTTTGGGATGGCACCTCCCTGATGGTAGGTACATTGACCATTTTAGCTGCTGTGGAATAATTTAATATCACAGTACTGCCCTTGGTTCCAAGTGTCCCACTTCTCGATCTCACCAAGACCACAAGTAAATGGGTGCTGCGAATTGCCCTTACCGTGAGACATTGTGATTGACAGTGTGTGTGATGATGTACCTTTACTGTGATATAATCTGCAGCCTATTTGGACAGGAGGTTACTGAAAAGCGCAATTGAAAGCATATGTATTTCCACAGCACCCCCGTGCTGCTCCCATCAGTGCATGTCTGCTTAAAACATTTAATCCGGTTGTATATGAAGGTTTATTGTAGTACCCTGTTTTTCTGTGACTGTTCGTTAGCTGGGGTGTGCTTACGGACTGAGGAAATGACCAGTTTTGGGGTGGTAATCAAGGCTGAACTGGTGTTTGGTCCTGTGACATAGACATAGTATATGAAAGAAAATAGGGATGTTGCTGCAATGTACATTACTTTTCCAAAAAATGCAGCATTTGATGACATAAAACAGCATACATTGTGAAATATGCCTCTGGTTATGGGGGCCAGGGGGGAAAGACTGGATATATAAATAAATTTATGGCAGGGATTTTTTATCAGTGAAGGTAATCAAGATGGAGAAGTCTTTCTTATTTATTTTTGTACAAGGCTGAAATTGAAATGTATTAGCTTCCAAGAACAGATGGCTTGTTTTTTATTTTCTCAATTGTTTTTGAGTTTGGTACATTTATCGTGTGAAAATCAAGACCTAAATTCTGGCTGTGCATTTAACACGGCCAAAGGGAGCCCTCTCATGACTTGATCTGCGCATCCCTGGTTTACAGTCGGGATGGTATTGCGCTTTGTGGGATTTGTCCCCAAACAGGCATAAGTTGCATCGAAAGGGAATGGAATATTAATGTAAAAAAAGATATAGAAAGTATTTCTTTCACTGTCGATATTTCATTTCAGTATCTGATTTAAAAACATTTCACCATAAGTATATCTTTGATTATGTATCTGATTTTACATTTCACGTCCTGTACTTTCTGCAACGACATACATAATGTTCTTTTTCAATTCATTAGATTATCATGTAATTTAGACATGTCACCAATCCGATACCAATTATTGGTTTTCGGCATATACCGGGATAACGTGCTGGAACAGGTATCAGGGTGGTAAGAAGCCGATTCAGTTTTCAATCAGAGATAGCCCGAAAAATCCAGAAAATTCTTGTAGCCTTAGTGCGACGTACCATACACAAAAGTGGGGTCACGTGAAGGCTAGTAGTTCAACAATGCATATGCTTGGTAGTTCTTTACACTGTGTAGGCCTGTAAAATGGCCAGGTTAGTGTTATATGAACATGAAGCAGTTAATTTATAGTTCCTTAACTTCATCTATATTATTATGGAATTTCATCAAATTATTTTTAATGCATTAAGTATACATTGCAAATAAGCCGCATATACTTTTCTAAACATATTTTATCTTTGAGTGCTTTGTTTATGCATGGTACTGCCTTGCTGTACTGCATAACCCTTGATGTGACAGTCAGTATTATATTGTGGGGTCCTGCATAGAAGGCTTTACTGGACACAGAACAGATGGCTAAGAAGCCAGAGGGACTGAAAAGCCCTAGCCCAGTAACCCGATCTGAAAGTGGAGCCCACCCGAGAGGAAGCGGCACAGAGCGTGGGGAACATGGCAGTGCCCTATTTATAGCACAGCATGATGGAGTTCATAGCTACAGAAAGACCGCAAAATGGGAAAAAACACAATTGTAGTCCACGACTCCAGCTTAATGAAAACTTCTCCCTGTTAATTATGTTTTGCCTGATATGTTCCTTTCTTGCACAAATATGCCATTATCTTCCCAAGTTGCAAAATTCATATTTTGACATGTTAATGGAATTATTCTGAGTAATCATTTCTGTTGGCGCTTGCTGAAATAAATAATTATCATACGTCTCTGGGTTGTTTCACTTTGTATTAGAAGCCTCACTGTAGACAGCATTAATTAAAGGGGCTTATATATTTTCTCCATGTTTGTATGGGTTTGCTCATGTGGTATATAAACATTTCTGAATTGCCTGTAGTGCATACAAGTGCCCTGGCATCATGCCTGGTGAGTGCCCTATGCTTTCTAGGATAGGCCTCTTGCTCCTGATGACCCTATACTAGATAAATAGATAAATGCTTATGGATAGATTGTCAGTAGCCTTGATTTTACTGTTGAATTATTGATGAAATTAAGTTAAAGGGCTTTTCCAAAATGGTCAATTTCAGGTGGTTTAATATTCCTAGCATCTCAGAGAATAGCAAATTTGATTTTTCTTGGCATTGCTTGACATTTGGACACAACTGTAAAAAATTGTTCCATACAGTACCGTTAAGTAGTAGTAGGTGTACTGTCTGATCCATTTTATTTTCTTAATGATTGATAATGATTGATCGGTATGGGCATATTCCAGGACAAGTATGCCAAGATTGATTGGGTTCGAATTGTCAAAGAGTGGTTCAAGGAGCATGAGGAATAATGTTCACGCATGACTTGGTCACCACAGAGTTCTGACCTTAACCTCATTGAAGGTCTTTGGGATGTGCTGAAGGAGGCTTTATGGAATGGTTCAACTCACTTGTCAATACAGGATCTAGGTGAGAAATTAATGCAAATCTGGATGAAAATAAAGGGTGACATGTTGCATAAGCTTGTGGAAACAATGCTATGACAAATGTGTACCATAATCAAAGCTAAAGGCGGTCTGACAAAAAATTCAAATGGCGACTTTTTTTTTTTGGCCGGGCAGTTTATTTGCCCTTGTTCCTATTCTTTCCTGTAATGATATCACGATACTGCAGCATGTACGCACACACGAGCCAAAACATTATGGTCACCCCGAATAACACAAATAACTTTGTCTTATAAATACTATCTTATTATAGAATACTATCTTATACTATCTTGTAAAAACAGCATATATCAAAGACTCCATTATACTAGATGGTCAGCCAACATTCATACTCATAGTCAACATGTTGAGTGCAGAAGAAATGGGCAGAGATTAAAGATTTTGAGCCAGCACATCCCCAAGATGGCATGGCTTATGGGGGGCTGACGGCCAGCTATGGTGAGTAGCTACTGAGAGCAGTCTGAGGAGGGCAAAACCACGAGCCACTGACAGGGCGTTGGGTGGTCAAGACTCTTGTGAGACGCAAATGAAGGCAATCGTATGATCCGACCGGCTGAAGGGAGTCCTCTCCTACAGGACTTGATCTGTGCATCGCTGGTTTACGATCGGGATGGTATTGCACTTTGTGGGATTTGTCCCCAAACAGGCATAAGTTGCATCAAAAGGGAATGGAACAAAAAAGATATAGAAAGTATTTCTATATTTGGCAATCTATGAAGACAATCGTATGATCTGACCCAACACTAGAAATATATATAACGTACTGTTCCACCTTGTACAAGGGTTACTGTATTATAAATGGCAGATCATTTTAATAATGATATGGGAATAATGTGTCTCAATGCATTAAGCTTGACAGGTACCCAGCTGATCACATGGTCAGACAACTTTCTTCCATTCTAAAGTTCAGTTCTAATGCTTTTGTGGCCATTGTAGGTACTTTTGACGATGGACAATGGTTAGCATTGGCACTGGCTAGCAACTAAGCAGCCCCATACTCAGCAAGGCTCCATGCATTGTATCGTGACAAATTACTCCCACGACCATCATTAAAATCATTGCTATTTGTACCACAGTAGCCCTTCTGATGGTCTGTGCCCCATGGGATAGCCCTTATTCTCATCCCACATTGATGAGTCTTGGCCACGCATCGCCCTGCTGGCGGTTTGTGGTTCTTCCCTCTTCAGACCACTCTCAGTAGGTCTTCACCATGGCTGATCATCAGCACCCCGCAAGCTTTGCAGTTTTGGAGATGCTCTGACCCAGCCATCTGACTAGAATGATTTAGCCCTTGTCAAAATCCCTGCCCGTTTCTTCTGCATTCAACATGTCAAATACAAGTACCAAATTTTAGCTTACAATCTAATATATCCCAGACCTTGACACACACGATTTTTACGAGATAGTCAACATTATTTGTAGAGGTAGTCGTAAGGTTTTGGCTCATCAGTATATATGAGAATCTAAGACTATTGATTTATCAATATATTGTGATATATGGTTGTCATAACCTGTTTGCAAGTCTGCCAGTTGTAGAATGGAATTATTTTGCTTGAAGACAATTAGGTGAAAGATAGTTTAATCAAACCTTAGATTGGTTTTGTTGCGGTTTCAAGGGGCATTTAACTTGCTGTATAACAGTTCTGTGAATTTCTAGCTGTGCTTCTTGCTGGTGGTCTTCAGTCCCTCTGTCGAGGGTCAGTGATTCAGAGGATGGTTTTTATACTCCAGCTATATGATGCTACTCAGGAGTTTCTCAAACAAACTCCTCAGTTTTGTCTGAAATAAAGCCCATTGTTTTGTATGCATAATATGTTGTTTTTTTAAAGACTAATAGCCAGAAATGCACATGTATAATAGGAAATCTCTGTACAGTTAGATTCACTGGTTAACACTACATTACAAACACAATCACTCATGAATAAATGTTTTATAAGTGTATTTCAGTTATTTTCCTTAAACCTTTACCCATAAATGGTTGTGGTGTCTGAGGGTATTTCCATACATCCATGGTTGTTGGGTAAAAATTTATGTTTCAGTAGTATAAGTGATGCAAAATTAGGGACGGTTCATTCAGTTTGTCTGTGTAACATAACGTTATCTGACAGACATATTAACTTCATTAATGATTCACTAACTGACATGAAAACTGTAGGAAAAAGTCTGACCATTCCTTGTTTACAACAGTTTATGTTTCAGCACCTCAAGTTCTTGAAATGTATAGAAAGGATGAAAACAATGGTTTTTTTGTATTCTGGAATGCTGTTTCCATCAGCTTCCCTCCTCATGTTGCATTAACTGATCCCTCTTTCAGAAGTCTTTGCCAAAGACCCCACTGTTTGACTGGCTCCATTAAAGTGATCAGTGGGCCATTGAATTGTAAGGGAGCACTCAATCAGGGAGATACAAATTAACCCATTATTATAGTGCAGGTCTCCTGTAGAGTATGTTTGAGTGGAGCAGTGAGTCTTTTGCAGCCCACATCCTGGTCCCCTAATGACAATTCTAATGATGTGTCCCTCATTGATGGTGGAGGCGCAGTGGGCAGCCAATTGCCTTCTGAGTGACATCCTTTCCCTAACTCCCCATCAGTTCCTTTCAGCACACATCAGCCAGTGCACTTTCCTCAGGGTGTGTGTGTCCATGGTGTCTATTTATGTGGCACAGGGGTTTGTTAGGTAGCACTGCTGACTCATAATTCTGTGATTGAGGGTTTGAATCCCACTTATGTTCTGTATATGTAGAGAATACATGCTTTCTCTTTGTTGTGTGGATTTCCCCCTGTGGAAATAGTGTATGATTGCATATGTGCACTCCATCCAGAGTAACCACTGCCTTGTATAGTCCACTTTGACTGCTACCTGCTTTTAATAAAATGCACACTAATTATATCTTATCCAGGCAGTTGATGTGAAAGACACCAGGGATCCCTGTACTATGGATAAAACCAAAGTGATGCCTGATTGGTTAAACAACCTCAGGGGGGTGGTTTGTGGCTCACGGGGCTACGCCTCTGTGCCTATAAGTGGAAGGTCACTGGTTTGAGGCCTGGCCTCGGCAGAATAGTTACATGTCTGTGGGCCCTTGAGCAGAAGCCCTTACCCCCCTGCTGCAGAGGTGCTACATGCACTTTATCCCCAAGCTTGCTCTCACCTGAATGTGTGTCTCATTGAGAGCAAGATGAGGTAAGTAAAACGAGAATTTCCCTATAGGGATTAATAAACTATCACTATTCTAAAGAACATGTCCTCCACAAGCTGATCATATTGCAGCCAAAGCTCTGTCGTAACTCATTAGCACATCGTCTGCATGGTCTGAAAGCAGTCTGTGGCAAGACTTGAACCCTGGGCTCTGACCCTGGGACAGCAACCCAAATTAAATCTTAAACAAGTATGAATAAATTCTATAACTGTTTGTCTTAAGTGGGTGATATCACTCAGCCAAATGGAATGGCATGTCATTGAATACCAGCTCCTTAAAGTGTAGAAAACTGAATAGAATCTCAGCAGAAATTTTTATAGGGGTTTTAGTTAGGGATGGGCTGATCTACATTTTTTCAGTTACAATCTGATTCCGATATAGAATACTGCAGATATCGATATAGAATCCGATACAAGAACTCTAATATTTTAATATGATAAATGTTTATATATTATATAAATATTTATACATTATATATTAGTAATATTTTTAAAACTATTGAATACAAATGAAAAAAAGTATGCCTAAAAATCTTGAAGTAGGCTACTAGAAATATATATAAAACGTACTTGTACATCTTGTTTTAAGCATTTCAAAGGCATTTGCAGTTCAATTTGAATATCTTCCAAGCGAGGATACACAAGTGGCGAATGCTTAAAATGCCCCAGAATTTTTCTCCCTTTGGCAACAGCGTCACTTGCACTTCGCTGCGATTGCAGCCCCTCGTGTATCACAAGCTGTAGGGAGTGCGCAACCCAAGCTAGCGACTCCCAAAATCATCCATTGCAACATTTTTTTTTAAACATTTTTTCTTTTTTCAAATTACTTGCGTTGTCTTTCACAGTTGCATGTGCTTTGTTTAGTGAGATTTTCCACTAAACCCTTTTTCCACCTCTCAAAACTTTGCTTTTACAAAGACTGCAAATCGCTGTGCTAGTATTACTTCCAGATCGTCTCCCTCTTACCTGAGGTTCGTAAGCTATTCGTACTGGAAAGGTATGCCCGTGATGTCACAGCAGGTGGAAGTCACTCCGCTCACGCCCACTGAGTGACAAAAAGACTGAGTGGCAGCGTTAGTGCAAAAAATATCCAAAATGGGATACAGCTGTCGTGCGATTGATTGTACAAATCGATTTAACAAGAAATAGGAGCTGTATTTTTACCACAAATAAGTAAGTATCGGATCTGGATCGGTCACCTATGGCTGATAACAGATCCATCTAATATGTCTGGATTGGTGCCAATAATGATATGAAAATCGGATCGGTGCATCTCTAGTTTTAGTCTCGGTATCAAAGTCTTAATATCTGATTTTTCATTATTAAATCTGGAAGGTTTTTTTATACTTGGGGCTGTCAGGATTACTTAATTAAACTTGATTATTAAAAGGTATCAATAAAAATTTTCCTTCTCAATTACTTGGCAATATGGTGGAAGGTTGACAGCACATGCAGGATGAGGGTCCAAATAAAGAACGAAAACTTCATTTGTGTTGATGTGTGGAAGCACTTTACATTAAAAGTGAATGAGAATGCAGTTGTCTGGTAGTGTTGCAAAGCAGAATTTGAATATCACCACCGCACGACTGCAAAGCCCATACATCTTAAAAGAAGACATTCAAGTTTGACAGACTCAGCCAATAATGCGAGGTTAGCCATAGATATGTCCCATTTAGCCTCTTGAAGTAGCCTAGCCTGTGTTTGTCATCACTTGAACTTTTTTTTTTACTGTTTTTAGTAGAGCTAAACGAGACTATAAGATCACATTGCAATATATAGGAGTTCAAAATTAACTATATAGCCAAATGTAGAACTTATCAACCTTTAACTTATTGTCTACCAACAGAGTCTGTCAAATAACTTAGTGTTGCCGAGAGCTGAGCCAACAGACGCAAAGCAGTGATGACAAATCAGTTGCTTTTGCTCAATGTCACTATAAAATATAAAATATTTCCATACAACGGAATACGAATGGCTTTTCGTGGCCAGTTCTTATTCACCTTTCTGCTCTTCACTAATATTTTGTTTAATTTTTCACAAACGTGCCACATGGTCTATGAATCAGTCCAACAGGAAGGGTGAAAATGATATGGTTGTCTCGGAGATGCACGCAGTGCTCATACAAATTCAGTGGTGGTAAACTTTAGACAATTTTTTTTAATCTATGCTGAAAAGGAGCCATAATTAAAATTGCAAAGCTTGCTAAGTTTGTTTTTTCTTGTGACTAAGTAAATGCTTTAGCACAATTTATTGATGGTGTTAACCCAACAGACAATCACGGTCCTTGCAGTTTGCATGTGTATAAAATGCCTTCTTGATATTAACATCACACATCGTGCAAGCCTAGCGGTACAGCGGCGCACTGGGTCGTCACCATACACCGGCACTTGTGTGGAGTTTGCATGTTCACTTTGTGTTTGTGTGCCTTTTCAGCAGATCCGCCGATTTCCTTATACTGTCCTAACATATTAAACTTGATTTGGAGTGCCTAAACTGACCATATGTGTGCCTCAGTGTGCACCCTGCAGTGTGTGATTAGCTCCTGTCTTGTGCCAATTGCAATGTACATACTATATTGTACTATCTTCTATTACATTATTTTATACTATATCATATGTAAACGATTACTCGATGAATCGCCCAATTAATCGGTAGATTACTCGATAATTAATATAATCGATAGTGACAGCACTAATTATACTTCTGTTTTAATCTTTTAATTTGTTGTTTGAATGAAAGAGTTTATAAGAACTCATCTTTTTCAGTTTGTCAAATGGATGAAATATATTAAGTATTCAGACACACTTTTGTTTAGCTTGTTTCTATTGGCTGGTTTAGCTCAGATGAGCCAGGAAACATTAGGGTTCTCTCTGGACATGGATCTATCTGACTCTGGTCATTTCTGTTCTGTAGTGGAAAAGATTGGTGTAGCAGCTGATTACTTTGGTCTTTAGCATCATTGGGGATCTTGATTTAATTAGTGACTGGGCCGATACCTGGCAGATGAAATTTAACATAGACAAATGTAAGGTACTCCAT
>JAODJW010000030.1:120093-131206 GCA_026777045.1 Hyperopisus bebe | reverse complement strand
TGAATCCTTGGGTTCCTTTAAATCAGAGCTAGATAAGATTTGAACAACTCTGAGTTATTAGTTAAGTTCTCCCCAAGCGAGCTTGATGGGCCGAGTGGCCTCCTCTCGTTTGTATAGTTCTTATGTTCTTACTGTCCAGCTACATAACTGGTAATGCTGTAGGTGTTCATTCTTCCTACTTTTCCTCCAACTGACTGAGATGCTTTCATATTTTCTGTGTTGGAGAATCATGGCTCTGTTATGATCTGTTATGACCAAGTTAAATGGTAGTTGTCCTCAGCTCTCCATAAGGATGCATCGGTTATTTAATTCTTTTAATGCCAGTTAGTGTTTTGTTTATGACTGATGGAAAATTTTCTAAGAGCACAACAGTGTATTATAAGTAGCCCCATCTGTAAAATCTCACCTTCCCATTTTGACTGCTGTCATGCTATTTTATTGGAAAAACAGACTGGAGAGTAGGACCCTGTAGCCTCTAGGCTACTGTTAAGTGGGATGGTGGCATTGGGATTTATGTCTTCCCTTTGGGTAGCTGCCAGCTTAGTTATCGCATACATGTGCCAATGAAGGCCCCTTCCTATTACATATTGCTTCCTTCTCGGGTGGGAGTGGTGTATTCGTTAGCTGATGCTGCATTCAGATGAAGCTGCCCAGCTGACTCTATGGAGCGATGTGTGATATCATAGCCTGAGGGCACCCATGTCTTCATGGACTAGTCTGACAGCTCATAGCCTTTCGCAGAAGAGCTGTTAATTTCAAGTCTAAGAATATGCGCTTAAAGAACTGGACTGAGAACCGTGGACTGCCAAGCCAGAAATGGGTTGCACATCACTGACTTGTGTTAATGTCCACTCAGTTGTGTGGCTGTTCTGATCTGCATCCGATGTGCACATAAACCCACAGAATATGGTAGTCACAATGAAACATTTCTGTCTGTTCGACCCTTACATTTGAATAATTTAATTTCCCTAAAGAATTATATAAAATCATGTTGTTTCATAAACTGCCACATTCTGTGGAACCAGCTTCCTACTGCAGTCCACAATGCACTGTATAATGTTTATTGGTTATTTACAGTTTTCCTATAAATTGTGTTTTTTTGACAGTGTCCCTGGCAGAATGATCTAGTTATTTTCAATTTCTAAATTATGCTCCTAATCGAACCACTACTCTGACTCAGGGCTATAGCACCTTTCACCAAAATTTTTTGATAAGAATCAATGATAAAAGACACTATTAAAATACCTACCTTTTTGCAGTTAACAATCACCAACAAGATAACTATCATGTTATTTGGTTTTATATACTTTTTATTTTCAATATTTAAGATATACTTATAGTAGACTTGTAGTCAAGACCACCTAAACCAAGAACAAGACACTACCAAGACCAGAGGGTATCGAGACCAAGACAGACCGAGTCAAGACCAAGACAAAGTCAAGACGAGACTTTGGAAAACCAATTAATTGGTTCCCGGCCCCAAAAAATTACACCTAAATATGTTTTTTAGCATTTAAACACAAAATGAATGTGTTTAAAAAGGATAAAACAAGAAGACCATATACTAAACACATCTAAGCACATTTATCAAAATAATAATTTGTAAAGTAAGAAAATAAATGTATCCAAACAATGTGTAAAGTTTTCAGCACTAAAAAAATTAGCAGTCTTAATTTTTCACAAACACTGTGCCAACACGGTAACATTTTTTTCTTAATGGCTTCCAAAATGATAAATAATGTACCCCAACACTGTGGCAACACTAGACTATGCCATGCGGTCCATTGTTTATTCTTATTATTACTCTGTATTTGTTAATTTGTTCGTAAATCACACACTTTTAGGTTGTAACATTTGTACAACTATTGCATAACTTTTTGGTGAGCATTTGCTACCAAAATGATATAAAGTCTACTGTATTACCTGATATTTTCAATAAAAATATCACCAACAAATGATGCTATCACAACGAATGCGAGGCTTAGACTGAAGCGTTACCCTTTGTTTCCGCTGAGAGATGTGCCGCGTGACTCATTTCCCCGCGCATACAAGTTATCTTAGGTCGCCCTTCATGGTTCAACTTCTGAGATTCAGGTTGAGTTCTAGGTCATTTATTTTAACTGGTTGGTTCGACTTTTAAGAAATTTGAGTTCTAATGAGTTTGAGTACTGAGGTACCACTGTAATTGTTATAGTGCTATTATAGTTACACATGTAAGAAATGCATATATTACACCATCATCAGCCAAACCCACATTCCAGTAAGCAAAATTATGTGTGCGATACTGGAAATTTCTTGATGTCTTTGGTGCTGACTTATCAGTACGCATGAAGGATGAGTACACATTGCTACATTAGTGCCAGATAACATGTGGGAGCGAATGACCTAATGTAGATGAGCGAGAGGAAAAGAAGCACAGTAACTGGCTGGTTGCTCTCCCTCTCTCTTCCTTGTGACACTCTGAGATCACTTTATCCTCCTTTCAATTGTTCCAGTGCTAATATACATTTAGCGAGCAGCGGTATCCCATAAAACACCTTTCCTTCCCTGCTGGGCTTATATTCTGTCTAGTACTTTTCCCATTTATGTTTTCCAGACAGTTTGTAAGGACATTCAGTATGAGTGCAAAATGTATGCTGATGTGTTTGAAATGGTTATACAAACACATCTGAATCATATTTTGTCGGTCTTTGCTAGCACTGAGATGAAGAAAAGCCATTTCACTTTCAGGTCAGGTCTCAGAGGCCTGTCACGCCAAAACTTAGGGGTACATATGGTCCAATATTTTCCATGGTCCTTCTGCTCAAAATTTCAGCTTGGACAGTTTAAACCCATGCTGTCTGCAGCCCAGCTTCTGTGGTGTTTGCCTGCCATGGAGTGATTACACATAGGGGTTGACATCGATGTAGGTGGCTAGTAGGGTGTGTGATCAGAGAGCCAGGACTTTATTTTTGTATCTCAAAAACCTAGAAAGTGTGAGCAGAGGCTGAATGATGAATGTAGCTTTAACATTTTGATTTTATGAAGTGATTTTGTTAAATGTTTCAATTTTGTAATAATTTCCAATTTTATGCAAAGCTTATCAGTGCATAAATAGATAGCAAATTATCACAGAAATCTGATAAAATGTGTGCGTGGCCTACTTAAGAAACGGGACTGGTGTTCCATGCTCAGATATCCTACCTGTGAGGACCTCTTGTGTGTCCTTCTGCTTATGGGACAGGACCGTGAGTGGCAACACTTTATTTGAGGGGGCTCAAATAATGTAGTACTACACTCTTAGTTATTGTATTAACCAGGAACTAAGTGTTAGTTTTGTACTGATCCCATGTTCGTCCACATTTAATCAAGAGTAACTGCTAATGTATTTCATGCAGTTGCTATATTTGTTCATGATTTGTACCTGAGTAGTAACTGAGTTACTAAGTTACTTATGCCCCCTAAAGGATAGTGTTACCCTGTTAGTTTGTCATATTTACCCTGGCCATTATTAGTATGCAGTTATCGTGCTTCTAAAATCTCAACCATGATCTCAGCTGAGTATGAAGCACAGTAGCTACATGAAGTATGAGTCTCTCAGAACCTCCCTGTGTTTCCTGGTGTACTACCTGCTGAGTAGGCCTCCTAGCTATCTTAAGACTGGATGAGCAGCATTTTCCATGGGAGACTCTCAGAACCTCCCTGTGCTTCCTGGTGTACTACCTGCTGAGTGGGCCTCCTAGCTGTCATAAGACTGGATGAGCAGCATTTCCCGGCTTTCCATGGGAAATTTTTAAAAAATATATAAATAAAATTTCTTTCAGGATGATTTTGTTTTTGTCTCATGGTATTTGGATAATACAGGTTGCACACTTTCCTGCTTTCCTGAAAATGATCAAGTACAGTAGTACCTTAGAACTCAAACTTAATCCGTTCAGAACTCGGGTTTGAATCCTAAAAAGTTCAATTTCTGATCAAATTTTCCCTATAAGAGATAATGGAAAACCAATTAATTGGTTCCCGGCCCCAAAAAAATTACATTTAACTTTTTTGCATTTAAACACAAAATGAACAGGATAAAACAAGAAGAGCATATACTGTACTAAACACATCTAAGCACATTTATCAAAACAGTAATTTGTAAAGGAAGAAAATAAATGTATCCAAACAATGTGTAAAGTTTGAAAAAAAAACAATGTGTCCTGCCCGGATTGTCTGCTCCTTTCGTGTGCCATGCCCCTTCGTTAATCTCGTGTGGAATCCCCATGTGATCAGCTGTTTCTGGTTGTTGTCATTAGTCCTCTGTATTTATAAAGTCCATGTTTCAGTTTGTTTCCCCATTCCGGGGTTAGATTCCCCGATACCCTGACGTCTGTGCCTTTGTCTCCGTTCCGTCCCCGCTCGGCGTGACAATGTTATTATACTTAAATGTATTAATGATTTATTATTAATAATATTAAAATAGTTAAGAAATCTTTATTTTTGAATGTATTTTATTATACTGTAATAATTACTGTTACTTTTTTTCATTGTCTAAATGTATTTTTCCTGTCTGTATATATGTATTCAGCTAGTGTAAACATACACGATGCTATCACAGCGAATGCGAGGCTGAGACTGAAGCTTTACCCCTTGTTTCCGCTGAGAGACGTGCCGCATGACTCATTTCCCTGCGCGTACAACTTATCTTAGGTCGGCGTTCACGGTTCGACTTCAGAGATTCAGATTGAGTTCTAGGCCTTTTTTTTTTTGAACTCATTGGTTCGACTTTTAGGAAATTTGAATTCTAATGAGTTAGAGTACTGAGGTACCACTGTATATTCTACTCATTGTATGTGGCTTGGCTTTTTTCTTTGTGATGTATAATGTTATATATTTTATATTTATATGTTTTTTTATATTATATATTTATATTTATATTTTTACCGACTATTGTTGCAGGTAGCTGCGTTCCAACTACCCAAAGCTGGAACTGCAAAACTCAGTCTCTGTAAGCTGGAGCTTGAAAGCACATTCCCAGGAACAAGTGGTCTGCAGGAGAAGGTCTATTCAGACACAGCAGACCACCCATTTGGTTTGAAGACGTGAAGGAGAACAGTTGAGCAGCTTTGTGCCTTATAAAGGCTGATTAGATATCCTGTGGTGACCAGATGAGCATTTCAGAAGATGAGAATACTGTTTGTTTTCGGCAGCAGACCTTCTGCTTCCCTTCAGCAACCTCTTCATGCGCTCAAGCGTTTGGCTGACAGGAAAAAATCTCATCAAATTGCAGAATAAATAAATAACACAGTCTCCTGCATCTAATGAGATCTTGCCACCACAAAAAATGTATATAATCACACATATAGATAGGATCGATTTTGTTTCTGTGTGGTAGAAGTCTGTACTGGTTTCGAGATAACGCTATCAGCGTTCTTAACTATTACTGTGAGAAATGAGAGCTTTGATACTGCCAGATAAGCGCTATATTCATTTGTTTAATTAAAACAGCCTGTCTCCACATGGCAAGGGGGGGTCATTTTAAAAAGTGTTAAAATTAAAGCACGTAATTAAGTAGAGCCCAGATAAGGAGCCCTGTGTGGTGGAGGCTTCTGACGGTGGGGGAGGGAAAACTAATTTATCCCCAGTTTGCTCCCGCAAGGTTGTTCGGTTTATTAAAGTTAGCAGCGCACCAGCACGATAAAATATTTTATGTACTCGTCAGAAGGGAGGGACTGGATGAATTGCCGTCCGAGGCTGGTGGAATCTATGGGATGGAGGCAATTAAGACGGGTTGTTATCACGTCTTTGAGAACAGGAGAAGGACTTGTACAGCAACAAGCACCTTGACAAAGATATTTGTTTGGGCAATGGAGTGTAGCATTAATTATCACAGTCTTTGATTAAATATGTCGTCCTGGAATGAATGTCATTTGTCTTGCCTGGTTTTAACACGCAAGCCAGAGAGGGTAATATTTTGGATAGCTCCTTGCTATTTTTATATGCAGGTGTCACAAGAAGTTAAATCAAGGCTCACAGTCTGTGACTTCTAAATTCAAATACTCTGTTTAATTATGAGGAAAAAGCATTTGAAGGCATACGATCAAGAAGGATGGAATGGGCTTTTACAGAGAGAGGGATCTCTTGTTCCTTCATCCCTGTCCATCTGTGCCCCTTGAAATAGAAATGGTCTGAATTTTCTCTCAGAATTTACTGGACAGCACTCTGCCCTGTAAAGATGCATGCTTGTTTAATGTGCAGCCAGCCCACGAGATAAAGATCAACGGCAGAATACGCTACTAATTCAGTTCTGGCAATCAATAAGAAATTCACTACAGATTTGGCTTTGTGTGTCTCTTTAGGCAATGAGGATAACAGAGGCTCGATGTGATTAAGAGAGTGGTAGAGGAGATTTTAACCACATTCTGTCTTATGGGGTCATGGGGGGGGGTCACATGTGCTCTTTGACAAATGAGTTTAAACACAATTAAGAGCATAAGGGAGGGTGAAACCTAGGATATTTGTAGGAAAATCGGCTTATGAAGGGATACATTTTTACAGTCTACATTTACGTGAGCAGGACTAACAACCACGTGCCTGTGCTAGTACTGCCACGGGCATATTTATTCTGACTGCACTAACATTTTTATCCACATAGCTGGGAGCCTTCAGTGACAGAGCCAGGTAAGGGAGGAGAGGCAGGCAGGCAGACTTTTCAAAAGGATGAGCAGTGGCTGGGAGAACAGGAGATGTAATGGAATCAGCAAAAATCTGCCTGGAATCTGGAAATGCCACTCGTGTTTGTGTCTGAAATCTTTCATTTTTATTACTTTGCCTCCTGCCTCTTGAGAAACAATACATTTAGAGCACAGTTTGTTTCAGTTCTGTCAACAGCACAGGCTACACGTCAGTGGAGGTACAGCAGTGGAGAATACATTGTGCGGTCGTGTCCCTTGAAATATCAAAAAACTTTTTGGGGGCATAAACCTTACGAGGGGTATTTGTGCTCTATTACACATTTGAATTGGGGCCTGATCTCATTGAGGAGCTACTGGGCAGAAAGCTCCTGTCCGCCAGTACCTCCTCATGGCAGGGGGACTGCAGTGCTGCTGTGAAGGTCTTACACTGGTTCGGTTAGGTGCGATCATCATTACAGAGGACTGGACAGCAGCAGATATGAGTGTTTCATGATGGGATAAGCTTGGAAGGCTGGCTTGCCTCAACCTGACCCAGCACATGATTGAGAAGCACTCACTCATGCCATCCTTGTGTGCTGCCTGTTTGTTGGTGACTGTGGTGCCCAGGGTTGCTAACGGTGATTCAGAACCACTCCATGATTTGACAGTGCGGTCTCAAGGCCAAGGAAACAAATATCGCGATTTTCCTATTTCGCCGCGTGTCAGTGTGAAGAGGGAGGGTGACAGGTGTAATGCATAAAAGGGCCCCGCAGCTCCCTCACGCCTCTGACGGCTTTACGGGGGGAGGAGGCCTTTCAATCACGCCGCCGCATCAATTTCCATGAGCCGCGTGAGGAGGAGTCCCGTGCCCGTGTCCGCAGTGGTGCCGTCTGGGAGGCCAGGGCGAGAGGAGGAGTGCTGACAGCCACAGTATGAAGATTAAAAACCCCGCAGGTCGCTCTGATACCCACCGTGCCATAAGGAGCGACGGGAAAAAGAGGAGAAGTGGTGGGGCAGGAGGTGTAGGGGGTGCTCATGAGGTCAGCACTGTCGCCATTCTCAGAGCATCAGAGAGCTGCGGTTGATGTGCTAAACAGTGTGTGGAGGGACACAATGTCCTTGGAAGGTCGCCCTTGTCAGAGCAATAAGAAGCACGCGTACACATTAGCTGCAGGTTACAGCAAAGTCACCGGGAAGATCCAGAAGGTCATAGACGGAGGATGAAAAATGGCCGCGGCCGCCGGGTCCCGCACTGCCAGAGCAAGGGTATGAGCACAAGGGTGTTCAGCGTTAATCACTGTGCTTTGGCCAGCTGCTAATTCATCCTCATCTGGACTCAGCTGGATGCGCTGTCCGGTTCTGGAGCCCAGGTGCGGCTGATCCGCCGGTGTCCGCCCGGGGCACTTGCCGTGCTGGCCTCATGGCTCGCTGCTCCCAGGGCAGCACAGGTGCCGCAGTGAAGCAGATGTGCCAGAACCGGATGGAATGGGCGTTGGGCCCTGTCAGTGGACACCCTGCCTGGCATAGCCCCATTGAACCCTCTTTGCCATGTGTGAAGATGATGATGATGCAGTCTCTTAGGCTTGGCTGCTCAGAGAGACTGCTTTTACAGTAAATGCTTTTAAAGCGTGGTGTCCTTCTGCAGCACCACTGCTTGACTCGCTTAAGTGAAATTAAATTTTCCAAAACTAGACCCAGTGTTGCTTTCGTTAACCGTACTCACGCCTGTCACAGTTTTACGGTGCTATTAAAGTGTGGGCGCTTGTGGCAAAGTGCCATCCAGCCCTCTATCCCCCACCCCCCCCCCACTGGAAGTATAAATAAGTCATATTTTCATTTATCTTTTGCTGCCTTCAAAATAATAAACCGCTTTAGTTCATAAAACATTGATGTGGATTTTGAATTATTCGTTTTGGGTGGTTGGGAGGGCTGTCCTGTTTTTCTGTTTCTAAAAGGAAATGAAAGATGGGTGACAAGGAGCGAGCGTGTCGGGGGGGGGGGGGGCTCAGCGCAGGCAGCGTGAGCAGCGGCTCAATCGCACACCTGCAGCCTGCTGGCCGGGGCCGCTGACACACAGCCGCTGACACACAGCCGCGACACGTGACAGATGTGCCCCGCGAGCTGTTTATTGTAATGTCCATGTCCTTTCACAGTCGCCTGTGATTTTTTTTTATTTGAAATGACCACATTTTAGTTTGTATAATGTCACGTAAATTAATAGATGATGATATTGCGCATAACCACGCACCCGCTTCCACACACGCACACACACACGCCTGCTCATCTTCTGAATATATTTACTGGTGCCTGCCCATGAATAAGAAAAGGTCAGTTTGTTGTTCGTGGTCCCACAGCATTTCCCTAATTAAGTCAGATCATGCTAGTCTTGAATATTGATTTATTTTCTCAAGGCTACATGAACCCTTGCTAATAAAGGCGGGAAGGGCTGTATGTCTACTGCCGATTGAAAACGGTAAATGGGCTCCAGGTGTTACACTGTAAATGGCACTTTATTGCCGCCAATGAGGAGTCTTTTAGCACTCAGGGAGTCTGAACATTTCACATGTGCTTCCCGGGTGTGTGGATGCTGGTATACAGCTACGTTCCCTGGGACCAACCAGACAGCGTCTTGTGTCTGTAGTGCTTATCTGTGTCCCCATCAGCCATGCGGAATACAAGATTTAGGGAATTACTTTGCATTAAAACATGTCTTGCTTGCAAAAACAGTGACACCATATTTGCCTTCATTGCAATACCTGAAGCATTTTTCATTTAACTTTGCAATTGACCAGCAATTGTCTTGAAAGAAATTTGGACCAGAAGCACATGTTTAGCAGTTAATATGGGGCAGTTTATATCAGCTAGACATTCTTAACACTGGATACTTTGTTAGTGTGATTTATGCTGATTCCTGGTGGTGCCCTAATTTTGTTGAATTTTGAGGGTTGATGTGTTGTAGTTGCTGAGACACTATGAGGAGGATCCAGAATGTAGGGCTTTGGCAGTGCGGAGTCATGCTTTGGCTGTAAATGGTATGTGTGTTAACCGGTTGGCCCCACAGTGGTTTGACACCAGCATTTACTCATTAAGTTGCAAGGTGACATTTTCTTGGCTGTATGTCGCCCTGCATTGCTTGAATTGTGTGAGTGGGAATGAGACCCAAAGTCTCGACCAGCAGCTGTTGATAGGAATGGTGTTGTGCTTCTTTTACTGAAAATCTTGCAATGTTCCTGTTAAGTAGAACTAATCCATCCTGAATTGAGGGGTGGCATCATCATCTGTGGCTGCTACCACTCTGGGTTATTCTTTCTCTGACATGTTTAAGTAATGGTGTTCTTTTTTGTTTCTTATTGTTGTTTATTTTCCCCACGATGGACTGCCATCCCATTTAGGGTGAAGCCCAGCCTAGTGCCCAATGCTGCCTTCTATATGCTCCAGGCCCCTCATGGTCTTATCCGGCATAAGCAGTCAGAAAATGAAGGATATTTATTTGTCCCGTGGTGTATGTATTGTGGACATTGTTTGTCCCATAATTGTGTCTGTTTTGTTTTAAGGATCCATCATTTCACATTGTCGTGACGTGCTTTTGGTTGAGAAGATTGAAATCTGTGGTGGTGAGCTGGGTAGGAAGCTTTCTTTTTTTTTCCCAGAAGCTGTTTCTAAAGGCTGCAGGACATGATCTCATCGTGTTTGGCCCCCCTGGTATTATATAACCTCCTGGACATGTTAAATTAGTTTTAGACAAGTAAAAATTAGATTAAAATTAATTTGGGTTGGAATTTTCTATGACATTTATCAATCCATGATTCAATCCAGATTCAGAAATGGGCCTTTACTTATCAGCCTGTACAGCTGCATGGAGACCTCCACATATACACACTGTCATAAAATCAAAATGCCTTGTTTTACTTATAGATTGCTATCTCTGGCCATTTATTTTGATTAACAAGTAATTAATTTGAAATGGTTTTGATAGCTGTTGCCGAAACATGCTGGAATGAAAGCATGGGTTTGTGTTATGGGAGGCAGCCTTAGCTCATGTTGGCTGAGCCGCTGAAGCACCTTCCCAGAGGATGCAGAGGCAAGCGCAGGTGTTGGGGGCGCCGTGTCGCTCGCCGCTCATACCTCTGAGAGCTGGGTGACGGATGACTTGTCACACCGCAAAGTGAGGATTTTTACTGCCGATTGGAATGAGAGAAGGAGAAAGCAGAGAGGGTGAGTGAAGGAGAAAAAGATCGTCCCATTACACAACAAATATAAATCATTCAGTGGGATGGGGAACCATGGCCTACGCATACACATATAGCCTTTTTCCTATGCAGATGGGCTTGGTGTCCTCCATCGTGCTGTGTGTGTGTGTGTGTGTGTGTGTGTGTGTGTGCGTGTGTGTGTGTGTGTGTGTGTGTGTGTGTGTGGGGACATGAGGTATGCAGAGCTGGGAGCCTTGTAGTGCACCCTACACACACATCAGTGTTTCC